>LZPO01075878.1:0-25966 GCA_001675575.1 Neotoma lepida
GCCCTGGGCCCAGAACTGAGAGGTTGGGGTGCTCTGCTAAGGGGATACTCACCTCTTGGTCCCAATCAGCACTGGCAGGCTCTGTCTCCCAGGAGTAATATCCATCTTTATGTGGCTTATTATATTATTTTTACTGACTCTTTAAATACTTTATTTTTCAAAACTTTCTATTTCTTTATATAACTGTCTATATTCCCTTTTTCTCTCTCTTCCAAGCCAANGTACATTTTTACATACANTGTAAACCATTTGAAGTTTTATTTCATCTGAATCTATTTTATTNTGAATCTATAATCCTTCTCTAACCATGAGAGATTTTAAACTGCTAAACTGCATGGCTAAGATTGAAGCCACAGCTATGGCTGCTGACTCTGCCTACTTCAACTTTTCAACATNGAAGAAGCACATTTACTGCCAGCTCTGGGGAAACCACTGTCATCGCCGACTCTCGGAAACAGCAAGTCTATGCCTCCAATCCAGCAGTGTGTAGTCCAGAAACTATTTTTTTTTGTACTAGCAAAAGCTAAATCCCCCATGCAGCATACTGTGTGACCTGCAGACACCACTGTGTACTGCGGCAGGGGCAATCCGCAGCCATGTTGCACTCAAGCCTGAATGCTACAGTGTCTCGTGGCCCGCATGAGTCATGAAGCAGAGAGCTGTCTTTGGCTCTGTTTTAGAATCTCTTATTAAATTCTCTCAGGTTTCAGGTGGAAACTCTTGCCACCACGTATGGNTGCCATTTGTAGCCGGAACGTTTNTCTGGTCCTGCCTGGTCCCATGGNCCTNTAGCTGCTCTGACCCAAGTAAACACACAGANGCTTATATCATTTACAAACATATGGCCTAATGGCTCAGGCTTCTCATTTGCTAGCTCTTACATCTTAAATTAACCCATTTCTATAAATNTATGTTTTGCCATGTGTTCTGTGGCTTTACTGGTCTGCTGGGATGTTGTTCCTTCAGCAGCAGCTGGCATCTCCCGACTCAGCCTTTCTCTTCCCAGAATTCTCTTTGTCTGCTTATCCCGCCTATACTTCCTGCCTGGCTACTGGCCAATCAGCATTTTATTTATCAACCAATCAGAGCAACACATATTCACAGCATACAGAAACACATCCCCATCAGGATATAACATCTCCAATACAACACTCATATCTAATGCTCAGGTATTTGTGGAAGAAGGGCCAGAAGGATTGTAAGTGCCAGAGGATCAGGGAGTTTGCTGTGAGCTTATGACTCCTAGTAATACCATAAGCTACACCCATAACTTCCTCTGTCTTGGTTATCTATTGCTTTAAAGTTATACCATGACTGCAACAACTGGTATAAAAGAAAGCATTTAAGTGGGGCTTGCTTACAGTTTCAGAGGCTTAGTTCATTATCATTCATGGCACAGAACATGGCAGCACACAGGCAGACATGTTGCTGAAGAAGTAGCTGAGAGTTCTACATCTGGGTCTGCCAGCAGCAGGAAGAGAGAGCCACTGTGCCTGAATTAGGCTTCAAAACCTCAAAGCCCAGTCTCAGTAACAGACTTCTTCCAACAAGGCCACACCTTCTAATCCTTCTCAGGTAGTGCCAATCCCTAATGACTAAGCATTCAAATATATGAGCCTATGGGGGCCATTCTTATTCAAACCACTACACTCACCAGCATGACTACCTAAACATCAGCTGAAGAAGGACAACAAAATAGACAAGGTAACATGCATGAGAGAAAGCCTCANTATTACACAAAGAACTACAGGGAACCAAGGAATGCTCAGAGTTGGAGAAACAGTCTTCTCCGGGAAGAACACACTAACTGATTAGCCAATAGCAAATAGTTAACTCTGAAAAGTTACATATATACATACATACAAGCTGCTCTGTCTGTATAATATTACTTGAGGCCACAAATTTTAAAAGAGCAAGAAAGTGTATTTAGAAAGGTTTGGAGGGAAGAAAGGGAAGGGAGAAACAGTGCTTTATTATAATCTCAAATAAAAGAACTTTTTAAAAAATGTTGGCTTCAGTATCAAGCATTTGTATTCTCAGTATTCCTATGGTGAGATAGGAGATGGATATAGAATTCCTGGAAGCTCATGGACCAACTGACCTGGCATGCACAAAGGCAAATATCAGAAGAGAGACCCTGATCTCACAAAAAAAGGAGGGACACTAGGATTGACACCCCTGGATGTTCTCTGATCTCCAAATATTGAATGCTTGGTCCCTAGCTGGGGCAACCAACCACTAAGAGGTAACTGAATTATGAAGGCTCTTACTTAATCTGTGTATTAATTTACTCATGAATTCATAATGTGCTGGTATTATTAAATAGTAATAGGAAAGTGAAACCTATTTTGATGAACTAAATCTCTGGTGATCAGCATTTGAGGGGTGTATCTAATCATCCTTTTCTTCCTTTTACCCTCTTTTAGTGTCCCACTCTGCCATGCTCTTACAAGGTCAGCATTGACACAAACTTCTGAGTGTAATGTTTTTTGTTTGCCACCAGAACAAAAACCGTGGAGTCAGTTATTCATGAAATGAAACTTCTGAAACTGTTAGGGGAAAACAAATCCTTTTTTCCTCGAGTTATTTTCTCACAGAAGTGAAAAAACTGAGTAAAGCAAATTGAATACTACTCAGCCTTTAAAAAGAAATGTTAGGCAGGGCTAGAGCAATGGGTCAGTGATTAAGAGCACTTGTTTTTGCAGAGGACTCATGTTTAGTTCCTAGCACCCAAATGGTGGTTTAAAACCTTCTATAACTCCAGTTCTGATGCCCTTTTCTGGCCTCCATAGGCACCAGATACACAACAGGTTCACAGGCATACCAGCAGACAAAACACTCACATGCATAAAATAATAAAAATAAAACAAAATAAAATAAATCTAATAAAAATCCCATGAAAGTAATATTAATACATAATACAATATGGATAATCATTGGGAAGCATTATGCTAAATGACAAAACTAGTCACAAAGACACAAATATTGCAGATTTACAATCAAATAACGAAAAATAGTGAAGACTCCACTTATCTGAGCTATACTAAATAAAACTTATAAAAGAGATGAGAATAGTGATTATTATGAATTAGGAGATCATTGACATGAGGAATTTTTCAATGTGATAAAGTTCCAATTATTAAGATGAACAAAATTTAAACATTTCTGGACCACAGAAAATGTTAAGAATTTATATTTCCTTTTAAGTGATCTTACCACAACAACAAAGAGAACAAAAAACCAATAATATATGTATAAATACTTATGCATATGTGTATATATATATATGGGTATTTGTGTGTGTAGACTCATTAAGTTGTACATATTGTGTTTGATTCTGTGAATTAATTATAATTCAATATATCTTCTTCAAAAAATTAATTTCACTAATTGAGTTCATTTCTGTTCTGATTCTCAGCATGCCATCCCTACTAAATCAAATGTTGCAAAGAATTTGAAAAATGTGACTTGTCTACTTTTATACCCTGCATAACTTTGAGTATGGCCCCTTTAAAAGATAATCAAAAATTACTTATAAAATTGAATGAGTGATTAACAAATGAATTATGATGAACAGTGTAGTCTTGAAGAGTAAGGAATTACAAGAAGAATCATATGTTGTTAATAAAGTTGGATAGCATAATGAGAATACAGGAACTATGTGTTAATACAGTTTGATTATGTCCAATATATATGTAATAGATTATATCATGTAGCAGAATTTCTTGTATTATATAAATGTCAGAATGATACTGTTCTTTATTATTATGTTTGTAAAATGTCTTATAATGTAATGGAAAATGTTCTTCTATGCTAACTCTTAAACTATCCATGCTTCATTGTCAAATAGGAGAGCAGAAAGTTTAAGTAGATTTATAAAGAATCAAATTCACATTAACATGAATGATAACATTTGAGGTGCTTTAAATGAGTATTTAATTAAAATTTAGTCAAGTGATAATATGGCAATTAAATATCCATTGTTTGCATTAGACTGCTTATTGAGCTTAATAAGCACATCAAAGATAGAAATCTACTTGTCCTGAGCTTCCCGCATGGAGAAGCAGGCTGTATTAAGAAATTTACAATTGATTTGAAAAGCAACACTAGGGTTGTGACCCAGGCTAATCCATTTCATTGTATTCAATTCACAAAGCAAATATCAACCTCTGTTTCTCAGTTGTAACATGAAACTAGTCCTTTTCTGGCCATTTGCTGCTTCTTTAATTTCTTTTTCATTAGGAATACTAACAATACCTGAAATCCTACAACATACTGTGGACTTGTGTGTACCCAATGTTCAAGAGACAGAGTCTTTTTAAGAATATATGGAACATCTATAAAATTCTAATATCAGAGTTTTGTTTCTCTTTATTTCTTTTTCTCCTTTATCTTTAGCTTTATTACATCTTCAATGCATCATGAATCAGTGCTGTTTTTAATCAAGTATTTATCAGCCATATCCATTCTCAGTACTTTTTTTATGCTAAGGTAAAGAAATTCAGAAATAAGTGTTTAATATTTGAATGAGAATCATCTTAAAGTATAAGAAAAATATTTTAGTAGCATTTTTGACATAAGGAATAAAAGTAGTGAAAAGTTGGGTAGTGTTGTAGTCATTGTTGCCATTCCAATCATATTAATTAAAACAGATGCTTTGAATGTGCCTTTGGGGAAAACATTGAGTTCTCATTTGGGCACTAAAGATAACACAATACAGAATAAGAACCTGGCATCTCTGCCTTCATTTTGTGTCTGTTTCCTTTACTTGAGCCCACCTGTTTACTTCTGCACATATGCGTGTTAATCTCTCAAGGAGTGTCTATCTACACTATGTCTGCCCCTCTCAAGGCTGAACACACAGAAAGAAGTCATTATCTTAAATCTGAAATCAATTTGGATTTCAGAAGAACAAAATCTCAAAGTGCTGTCACCTCCAGATGAGGACAATTATTCATGGTCAAGGTTGCACCTTAGAGCAAGAATAATAACCATTTTATTATCTTAAACAATAAGGTCTTTTGTAGAACACTTTTTAGAACCATGAGACAATGATTAAGGAGACCACATGTAGACTACATCTATTTAATTATGTGTACCTCTTGTCCTTTAACCAATTCCTTCTTTATGTAAGTCTGAATCTCATTTCAGTGCTCAGAAAATGGCCTTGAAATCACTGGTCCCTCAATCTGTTCTTCCAGTCGTATTAATAAGTATCTGTTGAGATCAGGCTGCACCTTGCCCTCAGTTACTTTATACTGTATGAAACAGTAGTTCAAAGTTTCTCTTGTCTTGAGAGAGTCCATCTTCAAAGCAGCTTTTTATCCAATTTGAGAACAGAGGATGAATGAACATTTACGTGAACCTGAACAGCACTGTTTGTGAAACGCCTCCCCCCGCCACTTCATGTAGCACAAACAAATGGTTTCTGCGGGTGGACTTGACTTTTCAGCTCTGCTCAAAACTATGAGCCAGCACCAGCCTGATTGACAGTAGCTTCTCCAATATAATTCCAGCCAGTTTAGGTTTGTTATGTCATCTGGTTTCCAGAGACTCTTTTATGTCTATCTCAGTTTCCAAGCTGTGGATAACTACAGATGTGTATGAACATAAACTATGTTTCTGAACATGCTCATGACAGATAGCATAATAGTATCTCATGGAGAAATACTTCAGGATGGCAGCAATATCATGTTTTTCATCTTGATAGTGTGATTACAATTAGAAACACATATTTGGATTTGTTCCCATTAGTGGTAAGTATCATTTGTATGCTAATGAATGATTAATGACTGGAAACTAATTTGTTTGTTTGTAGACAGACTTTGACTATATCTGGCTGGCCTGGAATTCCTTAAGTAGACTAGTCTAGCCAAGTACTCTAAGGGATCAGCCTGCTTCTGTCTTCCAAATGCTGGGACTAAAGGTGTACACTGTCACACTCAGCTTAACTGGGAACTCTTTATAATCTCAGAATAAGAACTAGTTGTCTGGGTAATACAAATTCTGACCACAGGGTCAGAACTTTCAGTGCTACTCAGCATTCAGACAGGAGAAAGAAGTTGAAAATTAAGTTAGTCAGGAGTGACCAATGGACAATAACTTGATCAATTTTGCTTATGTGATTAATATTTCATTAAAAATTTTTAAAAAACCAAATGAATGGTTTGCAAAGCTTTCAGTTTGCTGAACATGGTAGTGTGCTAGTATAGAAGACCTGTATCCATTTCCCCGTATCCTGCCCTATGCATCTCTTTCATATCACTACTCCTGAGTGTTATCTCCTAATGAATAATGAATGTAAATGAAGTGCTTTCTAGAGTTCTATGATCCACTCTAGCAAACAATAAAAACTGAAATGGAGGATGGAACTTCTAATTTATAGCCAAGTTGTTACTCAGAAACAGGTTCCCACATGGACTTTCAGAGAGTATCTAAAACTAGAACTAGTCTCCTGGGAGTTTGTTCTAACTCTCATTAGTGTCAAAATTTAATTGAATTTTAAGATACTTTGCTGGTATAAGAAAATTACTTGGTGTTATTATTGTCTTGTGAGTGCACTGGAAAAAGTCACATCAATTTGTGTCTATCTGCATTATCAGAGAAACAATAAACTCACAAACTATATTCATTTATTTGGTTCAGTTTGCCAAGTAGTCCAGATTTCACTTCACAGCTAGCTAGCTGAGGCAAACAAAGTTTATTTTGTTTTAATCTTTAATACTTTTAAAATTACATTTATTTATGTGTTATGGTTTTTGGGGTACACACATTCTACAGTGTTCATGTTAGAAGAGTTGATTCTCTCCTTCCATCCTGTGGGTTCTAAGGATTGAACTGTGGCCGTCAGACTTGGGAGGAATCCCCTTTACCCACTGAACCCTCTCACCAGCATCCTCCCTTTTATTATTCCAATCATCACTACTAATATTCACTCCCATATAATACTTTATACCTCAAACAATAAATGTAATTCTCTACCTATCTAAGTTTATAAGTAGATAGTTCAGAATGTTTACAAAAGTATTAGAGGACACAGAAGAATTCAGGAGTTTCAAAGAGGCCTTACTGAAAGGAGGAAGCAGAAAACAAATACAGATATAAAGGAAATCGTTGTTAAGTTCTTAGATATGAAATTAACAAACTCACTTAGAGGTATGCTGCAGACACTGCTGAAGAATCAAGCAGCTGGATCAGAGTCAAGGGGAGGCTCTTAATTGAATAGCAACAAAGCACAAGGTTATAGAGGCTGTAGAAGGAGGTAGGCTGGCATCCAAATACACAAATTAGGTAGACAAAAGGACAATATGTCCAATTGCATGAACTGGTGATGGGTGAAAGACAATTCAAGTAGGCAGTGTTAGCAGTAGAGACCAGGCTGAGCTAAAACCTTGGAATAGTCCAGATTTCTCTGCCTGTTAGTCCCTTATAACCATATAGGTGTATAAGGTGTACAGGTTGTAGCCATCTTTGTGTTAGGTGTTTTTTATAGAGTACAGGTGAGAGTGTTGCACTCTTTCCTTAGATTGGTATGTTCAATAAGTTTTTCTGATATGACATTAACATACACATATATGCTCATATGGTCCAAATTTACTGTGATCAATTTTATATTGTGGCATTTCTTTTCACTTTTAGCAATGTTGTTTACCACTCTGTGCCTTCTGAGTGGTGCCAGATAGATTTTCTTCCCTAGACTGAGAAGGTATAGAGTCATGCTGTCTCTGTTTGCACTCAAAGTGGAGTGCTACTTGTAAAATGGAATCTCTTAGAGCAAGCCACAGCCTGAAAAACAAGTGTTTTACACAATAGAAAGTAACTTAAAGGGCACAGCCTGATCCAAATATATATACTAACCTAACAGAAGAAAAGATATTTTCAAGAGACCCTGCTGCTATCAGATTTGTTTACAAAAGAAAGAGTTCTCACCTCAAAGCAATAAAATAGTTGGTTTATTCTGTAGACAGATATGAGGGACTATGGCCCAGTAAAAAAGATTTATGCTTTCCCAAATTCCATGTTCCAATGAGGTAGCAATTTTATAAAGTTTTTTTTTTAGACACAGAACAAACAAGCTCATAAATCAAGACACTCTCCAAATACACTGGTAAAAATATCATATAAGCCAGTTACAACAAAGCAAGAAAATTTCCGTTACAGGCCTAAGATGCTCTCTGATGGCATTGTTAGCTTTTAATTCTGTGGACACTTGTGCTAACTTTATACATTTCAAAAGGTTTCATCTGATAGCCAAAGAGATATTAGATCAGATACCAAGATGGGAAAGAGATGTCTAATAGAGGGGCTAAAGGTAGCCTAAGATGAATTTTAATTGGGCTTGGGGCCTGCAGCATTCTCATCTCTCCACGATCTTTGAAGTTCCAGTCAGTTAATCAGCAGAAGGTTCAGTGGACTATGCTCCTGCTTTTCATTCACAGAGAATTGTACTTTCTAGAAGAATCTAGCTCTGGGGAAAGGGAAAGGCAGATCTAACAAGGAGAAGAACCTGTTTCCTCAGAAAATACTTCAAGTATTTCTGATAACATCATCATCAGACTACCTTGCAGGATAGGTTGGAGCTGAGACAATGATGAGCCAGTAATATGTGGAACCACACCTTACTGAGAACTGTATAATTATGTATATATCTCACCCTCTATTTAACATAAACCTTATTTCAGGCCCCATAAACTAAACCAATCGACCTCTTTAATTCTTTTTCTCTTTCTAGTGAGGCCATATTGCATAAATCTCTTTTCTTTGCTTTTAACTGTGACTTCTCTCTCAAAATTCTATATTGAGGGCAGATGGTTGAGCCTAATTTCCTAGGCTTACCATGGCCCCATGTAGTTGATTGTGATTTTACTCTTTTTATTCTTTATTCTTTTGGGGGGCCCACCACCCAGCTCCCAAATAAATCACACTGGAAGGCTTTTTCTTACTTATAAATGCCTATCCCTAGCTTGGCTTATTTCTTGACAGCTTTTCGTAGCTTAAATTATCCCATCTACCTTTAGCCTCTGGGATTTTACCTGTCTCTATTTTGGTATATCTTTTCTTTCCTTCTTATTCTGTGTCTGGCTGTGTGGCTGTTTGGCTGCGTGGCTGGGCCCATCTTTTCTCGCTCCCTTTCTCATTCCTTGATCCTTCCTTTTATTCTTTCTACCTGCCAGCCCTGCCTATCCTTTCCTGCCAAGCTCTTGGCCATAGAGCTCTTTATGAGACCAAGCAGGTGTTTTAGACAGGCAAAATAACACAACTTCACAGCATTAAACAAATGCAACATAAAAGAATGCAATGCATCTTCATGTAATTAAACAAATTTTTCACAGTGTAAACCAATGTAACAAATCTTAAAATATTATTCTACGACAGCCCAGGTTTCTAAAAATTCTAGTAACATTACTAGAGCAGAGTTTGTCTATTCATATCTCAAAAAATAATTATAGGGAAAAACAGTGTTGGTCGTGAGGAACTCAAATTTATTCAAGGTTCAGCACTGTCAAAAGATGGGGAGAACTAAAATCCTACGCAAAGAAAACTCTTATATACAACATGAATTTTGTGAAGAAAATAGGAGTAATAGGACAAAAAGCTGAAAGCTGAACCACATGCCCAGTCTCCATAAATATCCCCATCACTCAGGGGATATTTTCCTTATCTTTTACATCAGTATATACTCATGTAACAACTGACCTTGGTCTGTAGATCAGTATGAGAAATCATTAGAGCAATGTATTGTTTTCCTGTTTGTTAAACAATACTCCATATTTAGTTAAAGGATGGCATTAGCATGTTTTTCATCCATCCTTTAATTTTACCCAAACACCAACAGGTATCCTGTGTCCTGATAAATTAAAGTAAACAATAGGATTTATTGGAGTCACTGGCTTTTCTGTTTACTTTTCTCCAGTAGGTGACATTAGCAGTTTGTCTCTCCATTATTTAAAAGCAGGGGTGCTTGTTTGTTTGATTGATTTTATAACGTACAAAGCCAAGTTTAAAAAAATGAAAGAAGGTCAATGTATCAAGCAGTGATAATCTAATACAGGGTGTCATGACACATGGCATACTTACTAGCACCTTTACAGTTTCTAGATTGTTAATCCTTGATATTATGAACTGAAGTTCCCAAGAAACAAAGCCACACATACGATAAAGATATTATAGAATTGAGTGGTTCATTAGAACTTTGTGATTGTAGACTTAGAATACTACAAATCCAGAGGTAAATTATCTTGGTAGCATTAATTGCCTTTCATTGCCCACTTTTGCATGTAAATGAATGTCCTTTCTACTATCAGTAAAGCCTCTGGAATATATTAACAAATCTAGACTAGCTTCAATAAACTAAAAGTTAATAATGTCCTCAAATTATATCTAAAACCTATGTCAGAGTTTTCCCTACATTGATACAACCTGCCTACCAAATATTCCCCCTAATTAAATTGAGGAATATATTGCTTATCACGTTCTTCTGTTCCATGACTACATATCATTCTTGTTAGTGCCTCTGCATTAACATATGTTGTATGGAGGAACCTGAATCTGTATTCCTAGCCTATGATCTCATAATTTGCTCAGATTCATGAAGTGGAAGTTATACTTTGCATGCCAGTTTTAGAACCCAGTTATGGAGCCTGCAAGTATGATTAGCTTTTCCTGGATGAATCACTTGGATTGGCACTAGGTACCAGCACTGGCCTTTTTTTCATAATTGTCCATGTTTCTCTCTGGGTAGATCTTTTTGAATTCTTCCAGGGGCCTGGAGATCTCTCTTGTTTGTGAGGTTGATGGTTCATCTTACTTTGAGCTCCTTTTCTGATGCTCTGATAAAGTGATCTGATAAAAGTAACTCACAGGAGAAAAAGTTTATTTCTGGTTCATAATTTGAGGTACAGTCTTTCTGGTGGATAAGTGAAGGCAGCAGGAATGTGAAGCAGCTGATCACAATGCATCTACAGTCAGGAAAGAGTTCAACAAATTTCTGTTCTCAGATCACTTTCTCTTTTTTATACAGCCCATTGTAATAATAGGACATTTACATTTAAAAAATGGGATCGTACAGGAGATATACACAAGTAAGCAGTGCTAGGCACAGTGCTGTCTAAGGAGACATTAGGTATATTTAGGTATATTTAGAAGACAGTTTGGCAGCATGTTCATTTAGGAAACCAACAGCAGTCTTTAGGGTCATGACCTCCCTAGCCATAAAGTCTTCAGTTTACAGGATCAGGTATTTTTTTTTCTCCTGTAGAGTGGGCTTCAAATCCAGTTAGAGAATAGGTATTTACCCCTAACATTATCATCCCATTATCATTCCAGTAAGCACATATTGCCTAGCATGTCAATAATGTAGCTCAGAGTTGAGTAAACCTATAGATGACTTGTCTTTATTATCAACCTGTATAGTACTTCTCAGCACTATGAATGCTAGCCAGTAAGAAGGGAGCCTTCAGCTCAGTTCTCCCTTGATTTCCCTGTTTTATAGTCAAAGTGCTGTCCTGAGTAATAGGGTACTAACAGCAAGTTCATATGTACAAGTAGGAGCCATGGCAATAACCTATCTTGTTTTGGAGGCCTGAGAGCTCTCTTCATATGTACAAGTAGGAGCCATGGCAATAACCTATCTTGTTTTGGAGGCCTGAGAGCTCTCTGACCAACAACTCATGGGAAGGTATACATAGCACTGGGATTTAAATAACCTACGACTTCTGTAGTGTGCATTGTCGGTCCATGCTGAGCTTCTCCATTCAACCTCTCTTTTAAATTATTAAATTGAGGATATAGTTACAATAATTAGTTTACACTTTATATATGTATGACATTGTCAAATAACAAACTCAATAAAAGCTATAGATGTTTTTATAATAAACCTACATAAAATAGTAGGTTTCTAATAGTTTCGATTACCCTTCCCTTCTTTCCCACTTTTGGCCTACCTTTCTACTTTGCTCCTCACTTAAACCCTTACAACATGAGTATTTCAAACCCTTTACTTCATATCATATGTCTTCAAAATACTATGCCCTCTACTTTAAGGCCTCTTTTTTTTCTTCCTTCTCCATGGTGGTTTGAATGCGAATGTCCCCCATAGGTTCATATGTTTAAATGCTTGGTCTTTTTTAACCTGTCTCTTATACACATCTAGATGTGTATAAGAGACAGGTCATGTGTATAGCTGGCAAAGTCCCCGTCTCCAATTCTGTAGGCTCCTTCAGTCAATTAACAGTTTCAGAACTAAATAGGATGTCTACATCACATCTCTCCCCTCAAAGGCTCTAGAATCTATATGGAAGAGTGCACAGAAAGATTATAAGAGCCAGAAGTATGGCATAACTTCAAGGAAACAACATTTTTCAGATACATCAGGGTAGATGCACACATGAATTTGCAGAGGTTGAAACAGCATGACCAAAGTCTGCCTAAGCCCAAACCAGACAAAATCCCAGCATGAAAGAGGGGAGTTGGCATGAAATCTCACCACTACTTGAGGATTTATTGTCATTTAATTGTTGCTCGGAAAGGGAAAGTCCATTTCTTCAGTGGAATGATACCAGATTGCAACATGGAAGCTTTTTACTTAAATGTACTGCTTATTACTTGATGATTGTTGGTCTTATTTCCTGGGCAGCAAGAATTGCACTTAGAAATTTTCACATGAGCCTATATTCTAAAGTATAATCCCTACTCCTTCTTCTAGAAATTTCAGTGTTTCAAAATGAAAAACTTAGCTGGAGGTATCTCTTTCCCAATTTCAAGCTATACTACAGAACCATAGTAGTAAAAGCAGCATGATACTGTTACAAGGAAGGACACCCTTTATTAATGGAATAGAATCAAGGACCCATATATGAGTCCATGCACCTATAGCCGCCTGAATTTAGACAAAGTTTCCAAAAACATACATTAGAGAAATACAGTATCTTTAACAAATGATGTTAGGAAAACTGGATGTCTACACGTAGAAGAATGAAACTTCTCACAACCTGAACACAAATCAATTCCAAATGGATCAAAGATCTTAATATTAGACCTGAAACTGAAACTTGTCTTTGCTTTGGACATACAATGTCATCTGGATGTTGAAGTATTAGGTATTTTTTTCATTACATTATTTATAATCTGCTTTGTTTGTTCCTGCATTGTGATAAGGGCCCCTTTAAAATAAAGGAAGGATAATGTGGCTTAATCAATGTCAGTGTATACATGTGCAGCCTTATTGCATTCCTGCAGCTTCAGTGCCATGGCAACCCTATCACATTCATGTATGCTTAGTATTACAGCTCTATACCTATAGAATACCCAATGAAAATGTATGTTACCATATTAGAGGAACATATAGATGACGAAGCCTCATTGTGCTTGGAGCCTTTGGATGTGAATCCGCTGAGCCCATGCTGGCATAATAAAGTTGCTTCCTCAAACCCTCTATGTTCTGTTTCTCTTTATGAGAATCCCATACTGGTACTTCTAGGAATTTTAAGGAGATTGGTTATATTCTCTATGACTCTATGTCGTTTCAATATTAGGTGGTAAAATAAGTTCAGGTTTTCTATATATTCGATATTTATGTATTGTCACTGTTTCAGCATTAGAAGGGCATACAAGCCTATTTGTTCTAAACCACTTTTGCTTTATTGTTCAATCTAAAATGTAAAAATACTTTTAAAATTATGCTGTCTCCACAGCCTCTTCTAGAGATGAGATGGGCTCAAATATTTTATCCACTATAGCTGGCCTGTGGGTGGGCATGTAAAATTCTGAATGTCTTTTTCTTTTTGGGTTGGTTTTGTCAAGACAGGATTTCTCTGAGTAACAGTCCTGGCTGTCCTGGAACTCACTCTGTAGATCCAGGCTGGCCTTCAACTCATACACATCTGCCTGCCTCTGTCTCCCAAGTGCTAGGATTAAAAGCATATGCCACCACCACCCGGCTTCTGCATGTCTTTTAAGAGAATCACCATTGAGGAAACAGTCAAAGCTTTTATAATGCATTTCTTCTTACCAATATTAAAAAATCTATGCCACACCCTGAGCCTATGGCTTATAAAATGCAATACTGTCTTGGGATAAAAACAAGACCCCATTATTCCTAGCTATCTGCTACTGAGGTGAAATCATAGCCAAAGTCTCTAAAACAAGATATTAGCAATGCTGGGTTTAATAAAGATCTGATAATCTGAAGCTAATTGTCTCCCATTGGTATAGAGGTGTGTATATAAGATTGTCTTCAGGTGGGCCTGGGGATGGGGCCATTATGATCTACTAGTGTTAGAATTCACTAGTCTGGCAATGCATTCCAAAAGTACTTACTTCCTGCCTGTGTCTTATATCTATAAGGAATTGTATAGCATCAGGAATATATACAAGTCCACATGACAGCCAGAAGAAAACAGACTAAAAATATGAATCCTTCCCATTCTATTAGAGTTAATGTCTCCAACTGCTCCCAGAGAACATATAAAAGCTCTGTCTGTGAGCACTGGATATTGGGATACCTGGGCTGCTCATCATCAGAGGACAGATAGCTGAGATGATCCATTTGTTCCCAAGCTTGATATTAACTGGTGTTGCACCTGTGTCTCACAGCCACAGGGAACTGCACAGTCTCAAGACCATTCGTTAGGCTCATTGTATGACTAGAAACAATGCAGGCTAAAATCCAAATTTATTCTGTAGACCTGAAGATCTCTGCATAATTCTGAAGCAAGTCTAGGCATCTTGTATGAACATTCTACTCTCTATATTGGTTCCTTTGGGTTCAGCATTACACAGTTTCTCACTGTGGAAGACCTATTACTGAGCTCCAAGACAATGTTTTTTGCTAGATTTTCTGCTTTGCTTCCTGTGAGTCTTGCTCATTGTTTTAGCAAATTTAGGAAAGAGGTGTCTAGGCAGTCTCTTTGAAACTTTTCTAATGTAATTCTAGCAACTCATTATTCAACTACTGTCTTTGAGTTAGTGATGATGAACATCTGTTGGCTCTGAGCAGTCTCATGAAAGCCCTAGTACTGGGTTTCATGCCTATGGACTAGACATAATTACCTTTCTTTTACCCAAGTGTCAAGCATCCCTCTCCATGCTACCCTGCTCAGAATTGGGAGAGCAATGGTAAGGGCAGTCATTCTTTCCCATCTCCTTGTATACATGCCTTTCCTTTTATTAAACTACAACCGTGAGCTATGTTCTCTTATTCCTGGCATTCTTAACTCTTGTGAAGATAGCTTCGTATATAAATAGCTATTTCAGTAGGTGTGACTGTGAGGAGATAATTGCCTTAGGATCTTACTCAGCTTCTATCTTACTCTGCCTCCTGAAAAACCTTTTTTATGTTTTGTATTAGTACTTAGCACCTTTCTGTGTTAACTTAAAGATCTCAGATTTAATATTTCTTTCTTTTAGTGAAGGTATTGAAATGATTAAATCCCTTAGCTTATGTTTCTCCCAGATGCTCTTTATCTCTCCCTCATTGCTCAAGGGCAAACTTGTTAGATATAGTATTCAGAGCTGGTTTGCAAGTTTTCTGGTGAGATATCTGATTATTTTACCAATGTTCCTTTGTCTGGAATGAGGTGGTTTTGACATGTTACTTCTTTTTTTTTAAGTCTTATTTTATCTTTGACTTTTGAAATTTGTATTACAGCAGTTCTCAGTGGAGATCTTCCTGTGCTTAAAAAACCTTGGGATATTTGGGGCTTATGGATCTGTTTTAATTTCCATATTCAGATTTAAGCTCCAGAAGTTGGTAGTCACATCCCTGAAATGGGAATGGTAGAAATGACAAGTCACAGGCTGTTGTCATTGTTAGTGAAATACATAGGCTGTTTTACACATCTCCAGTGTCACCACTCCTATTGCCACAAATTACATAGAAGGTGTTTGTGTTGGCCAGTTATTATCAATGTCATGTGTGTCAAAAGCAAAAAAGGATTATTCTTTGCTTCCAGTTTCATAGGCTCCAGTTGATGTTTCTATAGCTCCATTGCTTTTAGCTCTGTTTTAAAACTGAATGTCACTGTGGAAAGCATGAAGTTGAAGGAAGAATTGACATTCTTAGTTCATGATGGTTCAGAAACAAAGAGACATTAAAAGAGGGATCTGGGACAAAATACATCCTTCAAAGATATGCCCCGCTTCCTACATGGGCTAATTCCTCCAGTCAGACCTTACTTCCTAAAGTCTTCTCCGTTCTCCAAAACATCTTAAACTGGAAACCAAGATATGACGAACTCACTTTTCGAGGTAAATTTAGATACAAAGCATAACTTATAACTTATCCTGGCCACCAAAGGCTAGTGATTAACTCATAAAGCTAAACCCATTTACTCTCAAGTCTCAGTTGTTCCCACACTGCTTAAAGGAAAGAATCTAAAGTAGTCTTTGAGATTCAAAACAAAATATCAGCTGTAAGGCCTTATAAAATAAAATTAAAAAGAAAATCATGTATTTTTCTGGATATACTGGTGCAGACTAAACAACATTATTTCAAAAACAAGGACTAAGAATATAACAGTCAGACCAAAGCAAGAACAAATCCATCAGAGAAAATACTAAATTCTGTAGTTTCATACTATCAAGGTCAATCAGTGACCAAATGTGAGCCTCAAAATGCTTGGCCAGCCCCTTTCCTGTGCCTTTGCTGGCTGTAGCTTATACAATTTCTCTTGTGGGCTAGATCTGTTTTTAGCTTATGACTTTGCTCAGCAGATTTTCCATATTCCAAGCATCTTTGATGTACTGGGGCCTCTATTACAGTTACAGCTTCACTCTCATGGCTTAGTATATCAGTCTTTCAGCTGCTACTTGTAGAGACTCAGTTCCCTCCTGACACTGTTGGGCTTCCCAGGCTTTCTTTTGAAATCTCCTTGAAAGTCTCTACGACACCACATACCTTGCATCTTTGACACCATATCACATGGGTTTCATATACATGTAGCAACAACAGCACTGTATGCAAGACACCAATGTTACTCAATGTTACCCTGGCTATTATGGTCTTTGGGTGCCTAGACAGCTGAGCACACTTAAATGAATCTTAAGGCAAGAACTTCCTAGGAGGCCCTGTAGAATTAGAACACCCAATGCTCTGTTTTCAAATGAAATATTTATATTTTTCCACCCTTGATTCAGCTGGAGAAAGGATGTTGCTGATTTGGGAGAAAATACTCTAAGAGCATGGTTCCTATTGTCCCTGCACAAAATAGTTAGCTTCTCTTAAATGGTGCTAATCTCTTTAACAATCAATTTTTGCCTGACTGCATCTTTCACTGTGCTCTCTTTATTATGAAATAGCAAAGTTTTCAAATATTTCTGCTTTTTATTTCTGTCTCTTTTCCTTTCAGTTCTCATTGTAACCTGAATCCAGTCACCCAGCAGTACCCATGGTCCAATTTAGAGGCTAGGCTGCCTTGGAATTTCCTGAACCAGATTAATTTGCCTGTCATCTTTAAACTAAGCTTCCAACAAAGTCTCAGGACATGAACATAATGTAACATCAATGACTTCTAGTCTAATTCCCAATAGATTCCCTGTTTTCATCTGGATACTCAGGAACACAGTATTTACTGTACGTATTCCTACTGGCATTGTGGTCTTCTGGGCTCCCATTGAAACTGCCTGCTAATCTCTGTTTATAGCTTTCAAGGACTTCTCTAATCTCTTTGAAAATTATATGAATTCCTCTCATAAACCAGTTCTAAAAGATTCTGAAACACATGGTCATGTTTAGTCACAGTGAAGATGCCACTTAGTACCAATTTTGCTATGTTTGATTTTTGTCACTGGGACAAAACACTAGAAGGCACAAATCTAAAGGAAGCAAAGATTTGTTTGGGCTCGTGATTCCACTGGATTGGGTCTATGATTAGCTGGCTCCATTGCTACGAGCCTGAGCCAAACATCATGGTGGAGAGAGCATGACTGAAGAGATCCACTCAACTAGAAGCAGAGACAGTAAGGGGATAAATCATTCAGAGCATATTTCAAGTCATAATCTTTGTCTAACCATGGCCTAGTTCCTAATGGTGTGTTCAAAATGAATTCAACAGTGAATCCCATTGATGTAAGTCCTTCATTATCATGTCACCTCTGAAGAGTGTTACAAGAGAGTAACAAACTCTCAATACATGAGTCATGAACAAAACTTTCTATTCAATCAATAACATTTTTTCCTCAGCAAAGAGGAATTTGTTTAAAAACACTAAGAAGCCCAATTCTATATTCCATTTTCTTAGTCTTAGTTCACGGTCCTGCAAAAGCCAAAGAGTCTAGCAAATGTTGCAATTACAGGTTTTATGGCAAGTAATATCAAAATAATGTTTAATAAAAGATCACTTAGAGAAATTGGCATGATAGCAGTCATCTGCAATCCCAGCCCTTCGAGGCTGCAGCAGGAAGATAATGAGTTTGAAGTCAGCCTTCACTGTAAGGACTTCCAAGTAAGCTTCAATTAAAGAGAAAGAAATTGCTGCAAACAAACATGAAACTCAAAAATTTTTAAGAAGTGTATCATTAACTCTAAAGTAGGTTTTCAGACTTTTTCTTAGAGATCATTCTATTTAAATCATGTCTGAATAATTTTCTAAGTAACTTCCCAAAGATCTTTTCTTCCTTGTCACCTTAGTTCATGTTCTCCCCAACATGAAAAATTGAATTTGTTTGTGCATAGGGACTGCAGAAACATATCACTATGCCATTCTTGGAGGTGCTGGCATCAGCTTGGTACCCAGCCACTTTCTTCATAGCCATGCCGTTTGGAATTCTAATTTGAGTACATAGTTAGATGCTTGTTTGACTTAATATTGTGATTTTGATATGTACCTCCCCTGGGTCTCTCTGGTTTTTGTTTAGTTTTGTTTTGTTTTAATTTTAACCTTTCTATCAGGGCATCCACAATTAGACAAAAGAGAGATTTAAACATTGTTTAACTTGCTTCAATTTTGCATATAGGAGCACAGAAGGTAAAGCCATTGTTTTCTATTGGGCAAAAATGTGATAATGCTTACATTTTTGCAAATAGGATCAAGGGTAGAAGACCAGCACTTATTTAAATAGACAGTATGAAATTTCATTGGGATTCGGTAGGAATTTCATAGCTACCAATGAGGATTGCATCCTGGGAATAATATAAATTTTCCTGGCATTCATCAGCCAACACAACTAGCTACAAATTGGTATTTTTAAAAGAAATTTAATATTATTATGAAGAGATTTTCTATTCATTTTACATACCAACCAAAGATTCCCCTCTCCTCCCTCCTCCCGCGCCCCCATGCTTCTCCTCCACCCACCTCCCATTCCCTCCTCCTCCAAGGCAAGGTCTCCCATGGGGAGTCAGCAGAGCCTGGCACATTCAGTTGAGGAAGATCCAAGCACCTCCTCCCTGCACCAAAGCTGCACAAAGTGTCTCACCATAGGCACTGGACTCCAAAAAGCCAGTTCAGCACCAGGGATGGGTCCCGATCCCACTGGCTGTCTGGGGGTCCCCCAAACAGTCCAAGCTAGACATCTGTCTCGCCTATCCAGAGGGCCCAGTCTAGTATCATGGGGGCTCCTCAGCTATTGGTCCACAGTTCATGTGTCTCCACTAGTTTGGCTGGCCATCTTTGTACACCTTCCCATCATGATTTCATCCCTTGCTCATAGAAGGCCCCCTCTCTCCCATTGATTGAACTCCTGGAGTTCGGCCTGTTGCCTGGCTATTGATCTCCGCATCTGCCTCCATCAGTCTCTGGATGAGGGCTCTATGATGACAGAGTGTTCATCCATGTGATCACCAGAGTAGGCCAGTTCAGGCACCCTCTCAATTATTGCCAATAGTCTAAGGTGGGGTCATCCTTAGATTCCTGGGAACCTCCCTAGAACTCTGTTTCTCCCTATTCCCATGATGCCCAGTGAGGGTGAAATGGAGAAGATCTACATGTTTGTTTTGATTTTCATTTGTTTTTGTTTTTGAGACANAGATTGTAGTTTTTATTATTAAGAAATTTTCTGTTTAATTTACATACCAACCATAGATCCTCCTCTCCTCCCATGCCCCAGCTGTCCTCCGCAACTCACCTCTCATTCCCATCTCCTCCAAGGCAAGGTCTCCCATGGGGAGTCAGCAGAGCCTGGTATATTCAGTTGAGGAAGATCCAAGCCCCTCCTCCCTGCACCAAGGTTGCACAGTGTCCCACCAGAGGTACTGGGCTCCACAAAGCTCACTCATGCACCAGGGACAGGTCTCCATCCCACTGCCTGCCTGGTTGTCCCCTAACAGTTCAAGCTAAACAACTGTTTCGCCTATCCAGAGGGCCTAGTCCAGTATTATGGGGGCTCCTCAGCTAACAAATTGGTATTTTTGTTTGATTTGGGGTCGCAGAGGATTCTACACTGATTCGCAATGTACTTGTGTGAATCGCTCTAAATTCAGTCTATGAATTTACTATACTCCTACTTTTTACTTTTTCCTGCACTTAGTTTTGAGGAAAATGATAGAAAAGAAAAGAAAGCATTATTACTCCTACAAAGAACACATCTAAGTAGCGAGTCTAGAGTAACACATAGGTAAAGTTAGTTCTCATTTCTACTTATGTAGAGTTCTGTGTTTGATAGTGATTTTTTCTTAGGTACAATTTGACCTGTCTCTTATACACATCTAGATGTGTATAAGAGACAGCTTATGTAGAGTTCTGTGTTTGATAGTGATTTTTTCTTAGGTACAATTTGACCTGTCTCTTATACACATCTAGATGTGTATAAGAGACAGCTTATGTAGAGTTCTGTGTTTGATAGTGATTTTTTCTTAGGTACAATTTGACTTACTTCTACAGAGAACCAGATTCAGAGGCCCATGCTGATTTAGTGATACAGGACATGGTTAGTGCTATAGAAGCATCTAAAAGTAAGAGTGCTTTCTCTGCAACCCTGAAGAATGTCCTCTACTACAGAGAATTCAACATAAAACTAATAGGACAATGTCAGTGAGGCTTAGGCCTGAAATAAAATCCGGTTATCTGTGTCTTTTTCCATTTGGCCAGAGTACAACTATATTTGCTGATAATCTTTATGGGATGGGACAGATTCATCTACAAAATAATTGTGTCTCTACCTCCCCCAATACCATCACTCTACCTCTAGAAAATTATCAATGGATGATTATTGCCCTTCATTTTTATGCTATATTTTCTCCTGTATAAGTTCTAGGTTAAAATAGAAATATATAACTTGAAAAATTCAATTTTGCCATCTAGGCTTAGAAGAGTCACTTTGCTCTTGGACAGGGTCAAGTGTGTATAAAAACATATTTGCTATTTCTCTATGTGTCCTGGCTGTAGAAAGAATAGGAAGACGGTTTTCATTCACAACTATATGATCTTTTCTCATAAGCAAATATTTCTTCTGTGATATTGTAAATTTCATATTTTATGGCTCCCATGACATATGTTCTTTCCTGAATTAGCAAATAAGAACATTACAAATCAGCTTAGAAGGGCTTGTGTCTCCAGGCAGAGTGCAATGCCCATTTTAAACTAGATATATCGCTGGACTAGAGATAAATATTAGTCATTGGCATACCATTCCTACAATTCCTTCTTGAACAGAGATACTAAATAAGATCAAAAGCTGAATATCACTGAGGTCAGTTTTTCAAAAATCATCTGCATAAATGAGTTTAATCTATCTCATTGCTCTATTAAATGTCATAAACAATTTCCCTGCAGGGCCAAACAGGTAAGGTAAGCTAACTGTTCACAAAGCAATTTAATCTAAGCTCATTTTTATTATCAACTTATAAAAGAGTCTCCTTTCTTGATGTACTGGTAAAACTTGCCTTAATTAAAACATATGTCCATAAGGACATGATACATGTGTGTGCTGTGAAGTGACATGCAAGAATAGAACTGTTTTTACATATGCACATACTGTGTAATAAATACTGTACAGATATTTTGCAATATAATTTCACTTAATCTATACAACAGCTAAGTAAATTAGGTATACCCTGTTTCATATTTTACCATAAAGAAAACTTAAACTTAAATAAGTTTATTTGCCCAGGAAAGCTTACAGAGTTGAAGAGTGGCATAGATGGATCTCAAACTCACTATTTGCTGAACACACTCATTGCTTCTCCATTATTTATGTTTTGTCTAGAATTTGGCACAGAATCTGTGGAATTTGATGTCGCCATTATATTTTGAAAGTTTTTTTCTCTTCAATGATTTCATAATGTATATAATACAATCCCTCTATTCCCTCATGTTCTTTTAGCTCTTTCTCACCCCTGTCAATACCCCTGACCATCCCTACAAACATCCCTTTCCCAAAATGATGTCTCTTTTTATTGAAAAGAAGTTTTTTCATTGGATCATACTTTTCTCCTACTCCAACTCCTTCCAGATCCTCTC
Organism: Neotoma lepida; assembly: GCA_001675575.1. Lineage (NCBI taxonomy): Eukaryota > Metazoa > Chordata > Mammalia > Rodentia > Cricetidae > Neotoma > Neotoma lepida. Next base: position 22,395 of record LZPO01075878.1, read on the forward strand.
CATCCACTCAACTCTTTCCTTAAAAAAACAAAGCAAAAAGAAAATCAATAAACAAAAGAAAGACACATACAGAATATTTCATAAAACACAAAATCAGAAACTAAAATATATAATAAGCAAAAGACCAATAAGATTTTTTAAAAAGTCCAAATAAAGTAATATGAGTCAAAAGTTTATGATAGTATCATTGAGTTCATTTTGTGTTGACCAACTACACCTGGGCATGGTGCCTACCCTCATGTGTAATTAATATACCCAATAAGCTCCATACTCCATTGGGGAAAACTATTTTTTCTTTTGTCAGCTGGTATCAGTTGCAGAGAGCTTCTGGGATAGGTGTGGGAGATTATGACCACTTCTCCTTCTCAGTGATGGGACCCTGTCTGGCTTGAACCTGTGCATGCTGCCATAGTCTCTATGTGTCCATGTGTGTATCAGTCCAGTTGAGTCTAGAAGACACTATTTCTCATCCATCAGCTCCAGTTCTTAGAATCTTTCTGTTTCCTCTTCTGCATAGATCTCTGAGTTCTGGGCAGAGAGATTTGATGAAGACATCACATGTAGGACTGAGTGCTTCAAAGTCTTTCACTCCCTGCACAATGCTCAGTTGTGGGTTTCTCTGTTAGTTTTCATTTACTTAAAAAAAGAATTTTTGCTGTTGATGGCTGAGTAAGGCACTTGCATATGTGTATAGAAAAATTTCATTAGGAGTCATTTTATTGCTTTTTTTTTTTAAGAAAACTAGTATTTGTTTTTCCCCTAAGCCCATGGCCTATGAAGTCTCAGATTCTTGGCCACTCTAGCAGTGTCAGGCATGGGTTCTATTTGATATATTGGATGTTAAATCCAATCAGAGATTAGTTGGTTACTCCACAAAATTTGTGCCACTATTGTATCTGCATATCTCACAGGTTAGTCACAGGTTTTGTAGCTGGGTTGAATATTATATTTCTTCTCTGGTAGCATGCAGAATACCTTTCAGTACCATGACTGCCTGTTAGTAGGGGTGAAGCCTCTAGTTAGGAAAATATTGATTTTTCTGTATTTAATGAGATATTGCAACTGTTGTCTTCATCAATAGGGTCTTACCATTAATTATGTCTTTTCATTTTGTTTTGTGATCAACTGAGTTTAACTAGAGCTGTCTCTGTGACTGTGGATTTGGAAGAATCCATTGGAGCCTTGTGATCTAACCAATGAGTATACAACTAAAGACAATGACCCCCATTCTCCTGAGTCTTACAGTAGCCAATAGTTCATTGGGGGATGGGTAGGCTCCATGAGCCCTCCCATCTATGACTGGTTATTGCCAACTATAGCTGTAAGTTTCTCCGTTCCCATCTGGCCCTGTGGTCCTATGTTTCTCAGGTCCCATCTAGCCCCCATGGTCTCATAGCCACTTATAAAATTATTACTCAGAGGCTTAATATTAATTGCAAATTATATGGCCTATGGCTCAGTCTTCTTGCTAGCTAGCTCTTATAACTTAACTCAACTCAAAACTATTAATCTATGTATCGCCATGTGTTCCTTGGCTTTACCTGCATCCCATTACATGTTCCTTGGAGGGTGGTTTGACATCTCCCCTTACTCTCCTTTCTCTTCTCACTATCTCTCTTGGATTTTCCCACCTGGCTCTATCCTGCCCTGCCATAGGCCAATGCAGCTTTATATATTAGCCAATGGGAGCAACACTTATTCACAGTGTCCAGAAAGACATCTCACAGCAGCCAATGTCAGTATTTTGCAGGCTCTAGTGCAGATTACCATAGCTGCTGTGAGTTCATCCTTCTAATAGTTCTGTCATTACCAGAAGATAGCATTACACAGTCTTCTCTATTTTGCAGTTTTTATTAGTCAGTGTTTTCTAAAATAATACAATGAATATATATATATATATATATATATATAATCATTTTACTTCAAAATAGTATCAACAGATGAATTACACTTGAAACATGGAGAATATCATAGTTGTTTGGTGTTTAAGGCTGGGTGCTTCAGCAGTTGGAGTAGTCCCACAGTTGCTACCTCTCAGAGGCTAACAACTCAGTAGTTGTTCATTATATAGGACTGGGTTCCACAGCAGTACCAATCTGCTGAAAACCTGGAGGCTTCCTGACTGCTAGTCCTCAATCAATGATGGATACTCTGCTTCTGATGTCAGTGAAGGGATCAGCAGCATCAGTAGCAACAGAATAAATTAATTCACTGCTGAGAAGGAAGACCAAAAGAGCAAAAGGAGAAAAAAATCTCCTTTCTGTGATGCTCTTTTTGACCTTGGTTGCTACCAGAAAATACTGGTTACATTTGGGGTGGGTCTTCCTACATCAATTAAGGCAATTATAACAATTCCTCAATGGAGGCTCACCGTACACAGATGATTCTAATTTGTTGCAAGTTGACATTAAAACCAACTTTCACAATCTGCCCACTGTCAACTTGACACACAAACATGTCACTTTAGAAACGATAACCTTTCACTTGTAAAGCCCCAATTTGCATTTTATTTCATAATATAAAATATTATAAACATTTAAATTATTTGATAAAATTTAAAGTTAACATAAAAATTAAAAATGTGAGGTATACTTTAAGAGTCCCCCCAAATTATTAAAAATCCCAAAGCTTTAAAATTTTTAACTCTCTTAACAATAAGCTCCTATGAAAATAAAAATCAAATTATGTCTTTCCATAATGTTATGGTACCAAGTAAGTCATTATTCTTATTTCAAAAGAGATAAAACAGTCACACCAATGCAAATCAAATCTAACAGAGCAAATACCAAAACCTCCAGCACCTGGAGCTTGGAATGTCATTTTCTGGGCTCCAAACAGCTTGAGAAGAAAAATCCCTTACGCAGTGCTTACTCTTCTAATGCCCCAAAATGTAATATGATCGTATAGATTTATAACACATAACTGCTAAAATTATCTCAATTAGTGTTATGTTACATAATAAAAAACCACAAATATCTATCTACTTAATATGCACAAACATATTTTTAACAAACAGGACAAAAACATTCATGCCAACTATAATCTTTGTGTCTGTAGCTGTCATGTGCCCTTAGCTGGTATTTATGATTACCTTCCTCTTCTGTTCATTCTATATTTCCTTCACCTTCAGCAAGTACTTGGGTGGGTCTTTGTTCTTTTTCTGCAGGGGTGACTCATACACTCATCTCTGAAAGGTCTGGGGGTTTTTGTCACTGTGGTTGGATTGTGTTATAGTTTACCATTGACCTTAAGCACAAGACAAGGTAACACCAAGAATTGCCCTAAAGGTCCTACTGCATTCCAGACATAGTTTTCTTTGCCTCCATTTTGGAGAAGCAGTCTAGTTCCACCCTACCCCCAGTAGTCTGTATCAATCACACCTCCTAGCATTGTTATTCATTTGTTAGCCAGTTGATTCAAGGGCATCAGGAGCCCAAAGTAGACAGAAGGAAGTGCTAGTTTCCAGTTTGATGGAATGTTTGGTGGGTTTCCTGGCAGAAGTATTTATCCCTCTGCAACCCAACTGCCTAGGCCCCTAATGTTGGAATTCCTGGCCACTCCCCCAGCTAAGT
>LZPO01075878.1:29303-42305 GCA_001675575.1 Neotoma lepida
CCCACCATCTCTCCCCCCTCACTTTCTAATAAAGCTCTGATACTGGGTTTTGTCGTGTCTCGTGTCCTTTTCTTGTACAGTAACCGCAGTGCTGCAAAATACTAACATCTACAAAATACTGACACCTAAAGCCCAAGTCGTGGGAACAGGAAGCAAAATTTTTTCTAGTGGGTCAATAGAGGTGACAGCAAGTGGCACTATTCCATTCTCACCCCTTGACTCCTGGAACCTTGAACCCTGGTTACAGGAGAAAGAGTACTGTATATTAGACACTGGATCAAATTCATCTATCAATATTTTGAATTCTTTGTCTGGAAGTTCTAAGTCACTCTAAATAAGGGCCATTACCATAAGCTTGATAATATTTGGAGGGGACATGTTGTCTTGTTTTTGTGTGTGTATTATTTTTGTTTCTGCACTGAGACTTGCACATCTGGAATTAGTTTGTTGGTTTAGTTTTTCTTCCATTTCCTTTCTTTCTTTCTTTTAAAATTCAAGTCACTTTTCTTTTTTCACTTGAGGCATCTGCAATGTTCAAGAGAGGACTGAGTCATAGCAAGGTTGCCATGCTGCTTGCCTTCGTGGGCCTGGTATTCAGGACCACAAGCTCTCCCTTTAGCTTTCCTATGAATGTCAGCTCCCACCTGCAGTAAGGGTGAACACCTGTCTCTTATACACATCTAGATGTGTATAAGAGACAGGTTCAAGAGAGGACTGAGTCATAGCAAGGTTGCCATGCTGCTTGCCTTCGTGGGCCTGGTATTCAGGACCACAAGCTCTCCCTTTAGCTTTCCTATGAATGTCAGCTCCCACCTGCAGTAAGGGTGAACACACTCCTGGCTGGTCTTCACCTCCACTGTCATCTGTGGTTCTCTGCAGCCAAGCACCCTACCTTAGGGCAGACCAGGCCCACTCCTGCTTTGATTGCCTCTTCCACATGCTGTGGATTTTGCACACCAGGCAACCCACCTTCATTCAGCTGCAGCCTGCTCTCTGCTTCTTTAGCCTCTGTTTTATTTTGTGGGAACCTGCATGTTCCAGCTCTCTGGCCTCAGGAAGCACTGGCACCCTCCCCACTTCTGCAGCATCCCCTGTATGTTGTGGGACTCCTACTGATTTTTTTTGTTTTTTTTCTTATCTTAACCGTGACAAGATAAGATAAAAGCACGAGACACTGGGTTTTACAATTCTGTGAATTCGAATTTACAACCAAACCTCTGTGCTTTTAGGAGGATTGTGTATAAATGCTGCTTTTTTTTTTTTAAAAAAAGGATAATACAATGCCAAGATGTAATTTCATTAAATCAAATATCGTTTTTCTCATTGCCTCACATTACAATTTCAGCAGCTTCATCATCACAGTTGACAAGTCTTCAACAGAAGATTCTTGTAAAGGTTTTACTTCAAATTTCTTAGTATTAGGCTTGAAGTCTCTATGTACATAAACAAAATAATGCTTGGATGCTGTGTGTGCTTAGATGTGTGTATTGAGATGTGAAACACTTTGGAAAATTGAGCAATCTGTTTTGTAATGTGAAGAGTCACCAGCTAATTGAATTTTCATATATGACTTATTTTTGTTCTTTTTTGTTGTTTCTCTAAATAGAGCCTGCTTGAAGGAGCATGGAGTAGCAATGGAGAAATCAGTCTGAAGTAAATGAAATGTTACTTCAGTTGTTTTTGAAGGATTATCATCATTGGCCTGGTACTGTAAGGAATCTGCATTTACTTTGTGCTTCTGTCAGGAATTTAAAGCAGATTCTCAATGAGTTAATTAAAAAGGAATATCCTTTTCATAGCTACTCTTTACTCTTCCTCGAACTCAGCCTCCCACAATGTTAACCAAATTGTAGAACAGCAAAAGCCTTTCACTACTGAATTTCTTGTGCTAATTAGGCACAGAATATTTTCTTGTCCGTGTAAATGGCTTACATATGCAAGCTCCAATTCAGTAGGTTTAAATTAAAGAACATGTATGTAAATCTAAGGGAAGAATTTGCTGTACTGTGGACTAAATTTCTCTTTCTTAGTCATATACACATGCATACACATACACACATTTCACAAAATAAACAGGTCTTACTTGATATTATTTGGGAAAAAAGAAGAAGCAGAGATACAAAGCATATTTTTATAGATATTTGGGGAAATTTTACTTTGATTGGCTTATATTGTTAAGTCATATAACTGTTTTTTTGTGACAGTTTTCAAAAACTGAAGGTACATCCTGACAGGGAGGTTCAGAATGGTAGTTGAAGTTGAATAACCTCTGAAATACTGGTTAAGAGAACTGGAGGGCTGTGACACATGTTCTAGGTTAAGATAAGCTGGGCTTTATTAGTGACATTTCAGGTATGTTGAAATCATGTGTTTTAGTGATGTTGTCATCTGTTTAGCTTTAAACAAACAACACTACAATGTAACACAAGGTACAGTACTCTTACTGTGTTACTGGTTTTCAGCCCACAGCTACAAATAAGAAATAAATATGGTAAATTTAAAGGCAAATAAGTGTATTCCTAGGATAGGTACTGTTAAATAAAACATAACAAGAATTTAACATCATGTATTTTTTCCAATAGAAGGAATTTGTAAGCAAATAATGTTTTTTTCTTATAAAAATTCTCTATCATTCTTATATGGATCATTTTCTTTGCTATTATTTGCAAATGCGATTGTTCATGCAAGGAACAATGAAATCTTTTATTTTAATACTAAGTATGGAAGTCCCTCTTCTGGCCATTGTATAAACTATTTCATATTTTTAATACATAAAATTCAAGTACTATAAAATAAGACAAATTTGTACATGCATAACCAGCTTACATACAATTCCAAAGTCTGTAGTTAGTAATACCAATTGTGATTCAATAAAGCAAAGGTAGGATTCTTAATAAGTAAGCCCTAGAAGATTTGTTTATGTTGGAATGGTTTTATTATCAGCTTCAGAACAGTAAACCCACGGTGCCTTTATGCCTCTATTTCATCTTATGTTACTATTACCAGAACTCAAAATATAAACAAAAAGTAAACGGGAAAATAAACTAAGAGTTTGGTATCCTTAGATAATTTCAGCTATTTTTTGATTCAATTTCTTTAGTTATATGTAATTTGTTTTTTGCTATTGATGTTTTGATCTGATATATACAGTTGGTAGACAACTAAAGAGGTATATGCATTTTGTGGCATTCTTTGTGATAATTATGTTTTAAGTAGTTTCATTTCCTTTCATAAGTAAATAGTTTAAGTGCATTTTGGAAATAAGTCCAGAATATTTCAGAAGATGTAAGACATGTATTCATGTTCCTTTTATATGAAGTACTAATCATGATTGTATTCTGTCACAGCTGTTTTAACTATTGTAATTCTGAGCATTATAGACAAATACATGAATAAATGAGAACTATTAAAGAAAAAGACAACCTTTTATTCTGTTTATTTTTTGAATTTGTTCTAGTAAAAACAACATTTTAAAAAGGAGGGTTGAGTACTATAAGAGAAGAAGGCTGTTCAGTTCCTGTTAGATTATAACATATAGCTCAACCATTCTTTATTTTAGAAGATAAAATATGAATGTCATGTAATAGAGTGAGCTAGAAATTCAACTTTGTTACCTAAAATTTCTTCCACACTTGCAGAAGTATTAATTTAGGCGAGATCTGGATATATTGAAAATGTTTGAATGTTTACAATCCCGTTGTGTTGACCCGCTCCGCCACAAGTGTGCAGCACAGCTTGAGAATGAGTCTAGCAGAATTGCTAAAATCTCATCCCAGGTGTGAAGGGGTATTTATGACACCCTAATGATTATAACTTTTCTCAGATGTGTAGAAACTCTACAGTAACTTACATAATGGCCATACAATCTATCAGTGACTTGCAACAGGAAACACTATATAGGAAAGCCTTTTTTCTGTTGGAGTTCACTTCGCAAGTAGCTAGTTATTCATTCCCATGCCTTGCTTGTGTTTCGTAATCAAGATAAATGGTCCCTTCTCTGATATATGTGCTCTGATCCTTCTTATTTTTACAATAAATTCTATAAAATAATATTTGTTACAAATTGAGAAATATGCCCCATTATTTCACTTCATTGGCTATGCCCCTCTAACTGACCTAGGCTTAATATATGCAACAAACATTCTTGTTCATAGCCCAGTAGATGTTTTTCATGCTTTATCATCATTTATTTTGCCTGTGGGTGCTGAATTTTGTAGTAAAAGAAAGCATCAATCTCTAGGCAAAAAGTCCAATCTTCTTGGATTCTAAATAGAATTTTATCTAGGATACCATTTTATTTAGATAAAACACTTAAGGAATGTAATCTGATTTCAATATTAGCATTCCTTTTACTGTAGTACTTGATTTCTTCAGTCTAAAGCTCTCTCAACTGAGCTATTTCGGCGGCTAGCACTTGATTTCTTAAGTTGATCGACAAATCCCTCTAGTCAGGGATTTCTGTATTTTCTATAAGTCAAAAGTTTTCACAAAGAATATAGCATTCCAACATTTTATAGTTTTATTTTTAAGGGCTCAGCCCTCTTGCATTTGCTTAGGCACTTCCACAAATCTAGAATACCTCCAGCCTCTTCATTATATAGATTCTGTCAGTCACTCCAAATAATCTCAAATGCAGTGTATACCTTGGATATTTTAAAATACTCTCCCTTTTTAAATGTGATTTTATTTTTTGAGATTCTAATATAATTACATAATTTTTCCATTTCCTTTCCTCCCTCTAAACCCACCCATGTATTCCCATATCTTTCTTTCAAATTCATCAACTCTGTCTTTTTCAGAAAAGATGTTGTCTGCTCATTTATGAATCAGCCCTCATTAGACTGCACATTCGATTTTTTAAAACAAAGGTCCAATATATATTTATGGGATTTTATAGTAAGACTTTAACAGCTTACTTTAAATAGCTAAACATTATACTCAAACATTGCCATTCATTATCTGAGTTACATTTTAAAATGTTTAGCTTAGTTTATATACTTCATATGTTTGATAGATCATTGTATATATTTGATATCTATCTTACAATAGGGTGGTGCTTTAAACTCAAGATTTAGAGGCAGGTACTAATGAGTTGAAATCCTGATTCAGATGCATAGTGTATCGAGTAACTTACACTTCTTTGTATCTTTATTAAATCTTTTAATGCTTATAAAGAAATCATACAATTGACAAACATTTTTCTATAGATCTAAAAAGTTCTAGTTACTTATGAAAACACTCAATTTTGAACCACTTCAAGGCTGGGCCACAACTGAGCACAGTTTCCTACTTTAGAAAGATAGCATTTATAAGACGGGAATGAGATTTTCAGCCCTATTGTAAAATCGCTCACAATTTCATCCAAGGAGATCCATGGTGGGAAAAAGAAACCATGAATCCCGGAAACCAGCTTTAATATATTTACATGTCTTTTTCTCATAAAAACACATATGTAGATGTTAAAAATAGCAATTATGATTCCCTCAAGTGGAGCCTTATTGCATTAAAATTTGTTTTTCAATGTTGCTTTTAAAATGTTTGTCAGATTCCTAGATACTTCTGAAGCACTATTTCAAAAATTGTAATTCCGTATATCAGTAAGTGCAGAGAACCAGAGAAGATAAATACAAAATTCTGAAATCAGTGTACTGATAACTGAATTACTTAACAAAATAGTAAAGTTTAAAAGAATTAACAGGCTGTAATATGTTCATGTGCTGAAAATAATTTTAACTCTCTTCCTACTCCCTTAAATATAACCAGAAGACACAAGAACTGTAAGACTGGTGTACATTTCTGATGCATGTGTTGGGGGTGGGGCAGAGATAGAAACAAAAGCAAAAAGAGAAAGCAAAATTAAGAGGTGATCCTTCTAGGTATTTCACTTAACTTGGTAACGATTTGGCTTTTACCTATGTTGACAAAGGACATGAGTATTTTTGGTCACTTGGTAGATCAAAGAGAAGAAAGACAAACACAGAAACTCAAATGTCTGATTTTCTCTTCACATATGTATTTCAAAACAAAAACAGGCTTCCCAAATAGAGGAATTTGGTAAGTTTCATGTGTGCTGCAGCTACTCTGTTTCAAGCTTTTGTTTAGATTGGATCCAAATGCTTCATTGACAGACATGGGGCACATCCAAATAGTTACTTCTGGGTAAAGTTATTTACACTGAAGTTTGACCCACAAGGGCAACAGAACAGCAAAGTACCTTGAATGATACTAGCAGACAGCTAACTCTGCTTTGCTCCAGATCATTTAGATTAAAAACAAAACCAACTTTCTGATAACTTCAAAGCCTCTTTCCCTCAGCATGTATGCCAGTTTCCATGAAACAGGGATCTGAAGCTTACACTTTATATATTAAAAGGTAATGAAACAATCTAAGCATTTAGTCTTTATCTCAGAGGCCTTCAACAAATCCTCATATACCATTATCTCTTATAGGCAAACAAGATCACCCAGTGGGAAGAAACTGAACCACTGCTGTCCCCGAAGTCAGTTTTTACATGTTGAATTTTGAAGTTAGAACGCAAAGAGGACCGATTGTGTTTAGTCAGCTATAGACATACTCATCAAATATGAATATGTGCATCTTACATATATTTTCAAGCATGTGTTTATTCCCATTTCCTTACATTCTGCAGTCCAGAAAGTGTCCAGATTGTAAGAATATTTTTCTTGTTTCCTTTTTGTTCAATTTAGAAACAAATTGAGTTAACCATGTGTTTTAATGTGAAATATTTTAACAAAATTTTTGGAAGGTATGGTACTTTATATTTATGTACCCTTAGGTACATAAATTATTTTTTTAATCCTTGGTGCAATATGGGAATTTAGAAGAAAGCATGGAATATAAAACGAAATATCATTGTAGATTATATCTTAATATAACAGCATGTCACCAAAGCTAGAGCCCATATAAAGAAGGACAGATTTCTTTAAAATGGTATTCAATACAACGATTTCCTTGTGCATGAAAAGAATTATCATCTTGTAATTGAATACCATCTTATAAACTATAACATATAACCTTTCTTTGTATCCATCCTCTATCTCCCTTTATAGAAGTACCATTTTCCTTATTCAAGTGAAAAAAGACAGCCTTGAATTTTGAAGGACAGATCTCCCTAAAACATACTGCAAATGCGCTTTCATACCACTGCAGTGAATAAATACTTGCCTTTTATGTCATATATGTGGATTCAAATTCTTTGAGAAAAGTAAGTGTATTTTAATAGTTGTCAATAATTCTAATGAGTACCTCCTCACTGAACACAAACCTATAATTTGGTAGTAGGAGATATGCTAATATTGTAAACCATAGCATTCTTTTCCTTTACCTGTGGCAGCAATAACCTTTGAATTACAGCTGTGACATTAATCTGGATCATGGCTCATTTTACCAAGAAAATTATTATTTATAGACTGAAAGGAACATAATACTAATATGAAGTTCAATCTGAGACAAATAAAGGGACACTTATTAATTAGGGTAATTTGATAGTAACTTTCTTTGCTAGGGTATAAGGTGTAAAGAAAGTATAATATATATCAAAGTGTAATATATATCAGAAGCAAGAGAAAGTGGAAAAGCAGAATATTTTCATATGGCATTGGTAAAGGAATGACCCAGTTGCAAGTCGCTGACGAGTGTGCCTGGAAAATGACTTAGGAGTGAAAATCAGCACCCTTGTTTGAACACATACTGTATAACTTTTTAAAACTCAAACCAAGTCAAGTAGGAATGCTCAGCTAAACCAGTACAGATGACATATTGGAGACAACAAAGTCTATTTATTTTACTTTAGGAAGAATGAATTATCAATCTGTAGTCACTTGAAAAATTCAAATTTCATTCCCTTTCTTCCCTCAAAAAATGCTATTGGCCATCTGAAGGATCCCTGAGAAATTTGCCAAAACTTGAGATTATTTTTCTCTTTCTTAAGGGAGTTTAAAATAAGGAAAGAATTTATATCTAAATGCTTTCTGCATCAAAAATATCTAAAGGACATGCATTCCCTCTGTATATCAGATTGATTTTAGTGATATGAAGAGTAGTAGATTTGGGTTGGAAGGTAGAGAATGGGGGAGAAGGGAAAAGGATCAACTAGAACAAATAATGTTTAAAACTGCCATAATGGATCCTAGTGCTTTTTATGCTAATGAAAACAGAAAGCATAATGAAAGTATTGGATTTAATTTATTTACAAAGATAGGAGAGTATATTAATTTAATTTCTAGTTGTAAATGCAAGGTTTTTACTATATAAAATCACAACAAAATAGCAAATGTATAAGGAAAAATAATTTGTTTACTTAGAATAAAGCAGACTTCTGAGTGCTTTATGCATAAAGTAATATTAAAAGCAAAAATTTTTAGAATGTTAGGTACCAAAATATTAATATTGAGTCTTTGTATGTACTCTTTATGGTTGATAATTGAATTTCCTGAATATCCTACAACACATCAGTAAGGAAAACAATTATTTTTAAATAATGAATCTATTATTATATATTCATTTAGTTGTAAGAGATAGGTTAGTATTGCAAACCACAGCACTGTTTTCCTTTACCTGTGCTAGAAATAACCTTTGAATTACAGTTGTGCTGTTAGTGTGCATCATTGAGCATTTTATGAAAATTATTATTTATAGACTCATAGGACAGAAATATAAATTCATTTATTTATTTGAAAAGATTATTTTTTGATATTCAGCTGTGCATGCCGCTATTTAGATGTTAGGTGCAACATGAAGCTGAAGACAGCATAGTTTGTGAACTTGAACAGCCCAAGATGCTTCTAAATGCTTTAAAAACAAAAAGCAAAAGATGAAGAACTGCCATACATCGGTACATGTGATGAGAGAGTTTGATATGATGATTACAATGGTACACAAACTGACTGTGAATGTTCCAAGAAAAGTTTGATTTTTATTTTCTAAGTAAAGAGAAGAGATGGAAAGTTTCTTTCCTTTTCTCTTTTTTAATAAGAGATCTGATCAAAATAGTGTGCTTATAAAGATTCAGTTTCTTGCCCTATTTGTGGCACTGCGTTAAAATAGCAAGGAGTCTGAAAGCAAACAGGCCACTTAGGAAGTCATTGTCATGTGAGGCATCAGAATTACAATAGTGCTGCCAGTGTATAAACACCGAGAAAGAAAAGTTAGCCAATTTCAGTGACTGCTACAGCTGCGGCTTGAAACTGGAGTAAGAAAACTGTGGAGTGTTAGCTGGCCACGGAGGGAAGTGAAAGGAAATATTTTCTGAAGTTTTAACTTCAAAACCTGGTAATATTTTCTTTGATAACAGCAGTAGAAAAATTGAGTGCCTCTGTAGATGCATTGGTGCTGGTGTTGAGTTTCAGTTTTAGGAGAAAAGTTTATGAGAAAGAAAAAAAAACATATTCCAGAATTTCCATAATTTGACAATACATTTTAACAAAAGGACCTAGGCCTAGGGATGAGTAGCTCCTGGTCATATTCTGAGACCTATCACCAGCCACTTCTCTGTGCCTCCTTTTCTCTGTCAGCAGAGTGCAACCATACTTCTCTCATAGGGATATTCACTGTGAGGTGGGGCAAGTGATTAGGCCTCGGGAGAAGGAAGTAGACATAGAAATCCTTGCTTCATTATGCTCTGCTCAATAATAACCGACTCACAGGGAAACAATGACAGTGGTTGAAACATCTGAGAAGCTGTGCCTAGAAGACACAGAATAAGAAACTTTTGTGATGAAAACAAAATTGGTCTTTTGAGGAGAGAGGAAAGAGTAAAATCAAAAGGGCTCCTGAATACCTTTTTGGTCATCTTGAAGTCTGAAACAATGAATGCACGCCTCCAAGTACGCCTTTTCCCTTTTCATTCCTTAAGCTCATTAGAACATAGACTATGAGTGAAATCATATTCTGAGGGGTACCTGGGACAAATGAAATGGAAGGGGCAAAATTTAATTAGATGATCTTTCACTTTAGAAAAGTCCACTTGGATTTTTCCCTGGAACACAATTGTACTAACCTTGCTCTCTATAAAGAAATCTGTTTTTAATTTTCTTAAATTGATAAAAGGAAAAATAAGTGTTTGCTTTTAGTCTACTGTTTAAAATTGGCATTAAATTTCCTGTGGGAAACAATAATTTTTTTTTTGCAAAGACTGAAAAGAATCACTAGGGTGGAGATTGTTCCCACTTTCCTTTTCCCAATTCTTGATATATACTCACCTGCTGAGTTTTTACAAAATAGAAATAGACTGATAAAATTGTACATTCAATCAAGAGATTGATCCAAAAAGATCAGCTAGTACTTTAACTGAAGTATTTATTTTTCAGCTAGATTGTCTAATTAAACTCAGCCAGTCCTTTGCAGATCTCCAAAAAGCACATCAAACCATTCAGACCTATTCCAGTTTCCCAAAACGCAGAAAAATCCTAAAAGACCATGCGATTTCTGAATACATGCTGGCAAGTGAAAGCAGCCGAAAAAGCCAGGGGATAACTTCTCTCTCCTCTGTGTGTCTCCTCTGGTACAGAGGAGAAAACTAGAAGATGGCAACATACATTTTCATAACCAGTTTATCAGGTCACAGCCCAGTTTAAAAGCCCAAAGGAAATCCACAACAGAAATTGCAGAAAACTAAAGCACATTCACATTAAAAACCAAAGGGATTTAGGCTCGAAAATATTGAAAGTGAAATGGGAGAGTGTCTAAATATCCCATATAAGGAGGTATATCAGAAACTTTATGACTGAAAGTATTAATACTATAACTTGCACCAAAGATCTAGAGAGTGAAAATAGACTGAGTTTTTAAAAGTGTTAAATATATGAAAATATTGGAGGTAAAAGCTTTTTGACAACAATAAAGATGTCTCTAGATACTGCATCAAGTCTTGCTTTTTAAAAATCAGCAATAAAAAATACGCAAACTCATCCTCATGGTTCTTAGATTAAGACATATAATAAATGCAAAACAGGAAGACAGATCAGCTTTCAGAAGAGCATTTCAGTTCAATCCTTTGGACTGGACTGGAATTTAAGACTGAAAAGTCATTCAGACCATCACTGTCAGGGTTGGAAACTTATTTTATAAACTAAATGAAAATGCTTCAGAATTCAAAAGAAAATGAGATGTATATCTGAGGTGTGTGTGATCATGGTCAAAGTCACTTCTCTAGCGACAACCACTCTCACCAAAATATGCTTATTTTATTTCTCTGAGAAAGCATCACACACGCAGTTCAAAATAAGTAGCTCTTTAGCGTATTGTTATTTTGTAGTGAATTGGTAATGATCAGCTCTGATTGCAGGGCTGCATCTTTTAGCAGCTAAGGTGTCAGTCTCAGAGCCTTAGGAAGTTAGACTCACCTATTACAATCACACTGTGCTCTCTATCGGCAAATAACTTCCAGGGCTCAAATACTTCTATTTACTGACACTCCAAAATCACTTCCTTTCCTTTATTCTTTCACTTAACAAACATAAAATTAACATCAACCAGTTTTATAAGTGAACAAGTTGCCTGATGTTTTAGAATTTTTAATTTTTATTTCTTTATTTTCAGAGACAGGGTCTTGCTCTGTGTCACAGGATTTCTGGAGCTTACAATCCTAGTGCCTCTACTTCTGGAGCAGCTGAAGGTTAAACAGAAAAAAAGAATGCATTTGGTAATTAAATAAATGAAGTCCGGTGCTGAAAAGTGTTTATTTTATAATGTGAGATAATTCTGCTATGTAGAGCAAAGTAGCTCTACATCTTTGTATCAGAACGGACTTATTTTAGAGATATTTTACTTAAGCCAGGGGAATTTGGTCCAGTTCCTCACAAATAGTTTCTGCAGACTCCCTGGCATTGGAAATCCTGAGCATGTGCCTAAACACACACATGACTGTGCATACATTTGTGCATATGGTAATGCAGTGGAGTATGCTGAGGAAAAACAATCTAGTTTCTACTGGGAGCCAGAAAATCCTTTGGTAATACAGAGAATTAAGGACAAATGACACACACTTCCAGCCACAGCCCAGAGGTCTCTACTAATTTATCAACATTGTACCAGCCAAGAGCCAGGTACAGCACAGGAGCTACTCATTCTACAACTTTATTTATCTTACTTTGACAAGTTATAGGACACATAGGGGAAAGCTCAAGTAGTACAGGGATGTGCGACAAAATTTTGAAAAACACATTGCTTGGGGATCCTTTGCTCACGTTTGGCTAGTTCCAACAGAACCTTATTTCTTCCTTGTAATCTATGTTTCTTATTTCCAGTTGCTTCTCAAATAATTGCCATTAAGGGCTATAGTATCATAAGAATATATTGGTTATTGAGTAGTAGTTTTACAGGAGATAATATGGAGGGGGAAGTAATATAACTCTAAAATGCTAAGGTATTCATTCTGTAGCTGTTATTCGTGTTCCCTTTTGTTCATAACACATACTCCATAAATATAGCCTGTCTATGGCTGATCTTGATTCAAGGCTGGTTCTGTTTAACAAATTTCTTTCTTAACCAATGCAGATTGCCAAACTTGTGGAGTAAAGAAGATCTTAACATATTCTTGACAACTTGAGGTGACTTGGTGACAAAGCTAATTTAAGCTCCCACAGATTGGTTACAGCATATAGGGTAGCATTCAGGACACTACAAGTACAATTTCCACCAAAAAAACATCATGCAATACACGCAACTCCAAATTTATGCCTGGTTTCCTATTTAACATGCTCCTATTCAGTGATTTAATCTTTAAATATTTGGCCAATAGCTTTAGCAAAGCAAAATGACTTCTATTAACTTTTATTCTCTGATATGTTGGGCCTTATCTAACAATATTGATTGAAATTTTCCTAATTTATTTAATCTTTTCTACCTAAGAATTTAAAAATCCAAAGTACGGGTATGTTAAAAGGAGGTACATACAGGCCAGAAATATTGCTTGGTGAATAAGGGTGATTATTACCAAATCTAATGATCTGAGTTTAATTTCTGGATTCCATAGAGTGGAA
>LZPO01075878.1:42722-76941 GCA_001675575.1 Neotoma lepida
GAGAGAGAGAGAGAGAGAGAGTAAATTAAAAAGGAATCTAAGATTGGAAATATAGCTCAGTGGCTGATCATTTGCCCAGCATTTATGAGGCCTTGTTTCAGTTTCCAGAATGACCAGTACCACTGTTACAAATGTTTCCCCAGAATTTTTGAGAAAATTGAGAACATACTCTAAACAACTTGTTCTACCTATCTTCTATCTATCATCTATGATCTAGCTAGCTAGCTATCCATCCATCTATCATCTGTCTACTCTAGTATCTAACAAAATATCATCTTTCTATTACCCAGCTCTAAGTTTTAGATAGCAGCAAAAGACACTTCAAGTGATCCCTCTACAGTATAGGAAATAAGTTAGCTCTAATATTTTCAAAAGAGTTGTCTTACATCACTCTGAAAGAGGGTGCCTGATTAAATCTTTCCTTACCTCCCTGACAGCTCAATTATCACATATCCAGAAGGAATGTGAAATAAAAAGCATGAGGACATATATGTGGAAGCCTCAAGCCCTCTGAGAATTTCTGTGTACATAAGAACTTTATTTGATACAATCAGATTCCTCAAAAAGCACATTAGGCCAGATCATAAAATACCATTGTATAGATTTTGAGGGAGTGCTGAAGGAATAAAGACCATACTGACAAATTGGATGAAACACAAGAAATAAATGATTTAACTGCCATTAGAATAGATTATATGTTTAGGGAATATGATTTCATCCAAATAGAGGAGGCTTGGCTTGCACTCCTGACTGCCTGTATTTAGTCATTTTCTTCTTGGGCACACAAGGGGTAGTCAATCCAAATTACTCTTCCTATACAACTCTCTCCTTGTCTCCTGCTTTTTGTTTGCCTATTCATTCCTTGTACAAAGCCCAGCCTATAGAAGGAGTGGCTTGGGGGCGCCCCGAGGCATCTCACAACAATGGCTTTGAGTCCTCCATTTAACTCTTCAACTGATTAATATTCTGCGTAGCCAGAAGCCAGCCTGACTCAGGGCCTTGGCTTAAAGAGCAGATGGATTATGGCCACTGCTCCTCAATTGATTCATTATTTAGGCCATTAATTTTCTTCTCACCAAAAACATCTGGCGTCTGATGCTTGGGGATAAACTGATATTAGCTGCAAGCAAGTTTAATAACAGGTTCATCATCTATGATTGCAGGTTAAAACCACAGACAAGTTCAGAAAACATGTATTTCAAAGGAAAGGACACTGTATAAACTCCTTCATTTAGAGACAATCTAAGAGAAGGAATTCAGTTTATGCTGCTATTTTTTTTAGTAATATTCTATCTACTTTTGGTATTTTGACATTATAGGTCATTGTGCATACAAACTTCAACATGTAACAGAAATGTAAAGTTGATTAGTAAACTCTCACTCCTGCCTTAAATTCCACATAGGACAAGGTGATAAAATAATAGACAAATACAATCACTTTAGGTTACAGGATTTTTAAGGATAATTTGAATAGGACTTATTTTTGTATCTCACGACTTTCCATGTTTATTAGCCATATGTCTCTACTTTCAGATATTAGTAACTCATATTTTTATTACCCATCCAACCCTTGCCAAATACTTAAGTGACTGCCTATTGCAAATACATTAGCCTCTCTTTAACTTTCTGAAAGGAAAACTTCCATTTTTAAATGTATGTTTTTAATAGCTATATCCCACCAAAAAACCTACCTTGGGGAAGCGTTCTACTACTACTCATCATTTACAACTTTAGAATAAATGTGTTCTATCTCCAATAAGAGATTTGCTGTCACAAGCTAATATTTCACTGGGAGATGAAAGGTCTCTGGCAAAGGTGTTATTAAAGGCATTGAATATGCACACAATGTGTGGGATACATACACATGTATATGTATGTATTTTTCCATCACTGGATACTTCCTGCCACCCCTGAGAACTTATGTACATGGGTGGCTGGCTGGTCTGCCTCTATGTTTTCAGCAGGCAGGTGTTTGGCACCAATCTATAAGAAGGCAAATGCCCAGATTGGTTGCCAAAAACAAACAGTTGTGTGGGTGGGCCTAGCATGACATTCACAACAGGCATCTGGCTTGGACCATCCCTGTGGACTATAGCTTCAACATGTTTTCTCCCACTACTCCTCTGTCCCATGCAATGCTTGCTGGAAAGCTGCCCAAAGGTGAATTTTCCAAGAGGGGTGAATGAGCTTGCACGGATCAGCCTCAGATTTGTAAAGCAGCACACCCTGTAACTCCCAATTCATCAGAAGCTAGGAGGCAGTGACAAGAGTCGTTTACGAAGCTAGTGAAGTCTGTATAGAAATGACTGGTTATTTTAAAGTGCCTGAAACCCAAGCACATAGAAAATTTATTTAAATGTATTCTAAAGCAAATAAACTCTTCTCTCAATTTTCTTTGAACCATCCTAAAAGGGAACCTGCCTCTTCTCTCTTTATATTTCTCTTCTTCTCTCTTCTCGGCAATGTTGTTAGAGATCGGTTTTCTTTTCAAGGAAGAGTAAAAAGCATCTGGTTATGTGCAACATGGAAAAACAAGCAAGATAAGCGAAGGAGCCAAAGCAAGCCTATCTTTCACGGCTAAAGTCCAAAACAAACCCAAAACACTTTATGGGGTATTTTAATAATTGGGGTGGCCAAGGTCATTTCTGAGGGAAAAGTTCCTTTAGCACCCCATCCCCACAACTGACAGCATTCAGGGAAATCTTGCGGAGTTGATAAACTGCTTTAGAGCTGGAGCAGTTTCTGGGTTTTGTGATTTCACAGACCAGTTCAGCTTCACGAAAATATATCTTTTACAAAGGCAGGGTTGCCATTTCTTCATTCTGTCAAATAATTTGATGTCATCTACTGGCATCTTAACAAAGACTATTTTAGCTTCAAATTAAGATATAATGGCCACGGTTTCAGCAGGAAAATCTGTTTATTGTTATACTATTAGTCATTTCATTGTTCTTATTTCCTGTGGCACACATATTTTAGCACAGGCATGAGGAACTTCTGGCATACAAATTATCTGAATTTTGAAGAATACCACAGGAAACGTCTATCCCAAAGTTTTTGTCTCTCTTTAGGGTCTTTTATTAAGGACTCAATTCTTGGTGCCTCCAATAAATATGCTGCTTTTAAACAATTTTATCAATTCTTTGAGAATTTCATACAGTACTACAAGCATATTTACCACCCACATCTCCAAATCCCCCCCCTAAACCACTCTCCTATGCTTTTCCCCAATTTTTAGATTTCTTCTTTTTTCTTTCCCTGTGGAATCCACTTAGTTTTGGGAATGGGGCTGGTCCTATGTGTATGGTCAACTTAGCAAGGGTCGCATCATTAAAACAAACTGGCTCTCCCTTTCCCAGAAGCTATCAAATTGCGTCAATGGCTCCTCAGCTGGTAGGGGGAATTCTGTGCCCAACTCCCTGCCCACCTCTGTGCTAGGCTTTTGTCTGGTTGGAGTTTTCCCAGATCTTGTATATGCTGGCACAATTGCTGTGAGTTCATGCACAGCTGCTATGTTGTATCTAGAGAACACTGTTTCTTTGATGCCATTGACCCAACATCGGCTCTCACCATCTTCCTGCTATCATGAAGATCTCTGAGTCAGCAACTTTTACTTGACAATTGAGGAAAAATTGAAGAAGTACTGGTAGTAGATACAGGTGGCTCTAACCATCCTCAGAATATAGAACAGAGTGTGATGGAAGAAAACCTTGAAGCCTTTCCATGCTCCATCTAAATTCCTTGGGCTTTATCATCCTCAGCTATATTCTAAGGGTTATGGATGGGCTACTAATTCCCAAGTTCAATTGTAAGCAGATTGTTTTAAATACTATCTTCTCTATGAATTTAAACTAAACATAAAATTGAACATATTTGTCAGAATCAACATTGTTAGTTAAAATACAAATCATTCTGTAGTATTATTTACTAAATTTGCCAAACTTTGCAGCACAGCATAATGTTAAAGAACATACTCTTCAATATCTGACAGATTCTGGTTCAAACTGTAGTTATGACATGTAATAGTTACAAAGCCTTGGTAAAATCACTTTAATGTTTCTGAGGCCATGTGTTTAACTGTAAATGTAGAAAGAGATATTTAGATCACTGAGCCTTCTAAAAACCAATTAGATCATCCATGTAAATTGATTGGTCTAAATCACAAATTGTTAGTATTTTCTTTTCATAGAACTGGCATTTTGAGCAGGTTAGGAGAACAAAATGAGGAGTTTTAAGAAAGAGTTTTGTGAGCACAGTTATCAGCAAGTCCTCTGCATTGCCTGAGTTTCTGAAATTTAAATTAGTGCAGGAGTATTTTCCTCAGCCTTGGGAGGAGCTTTCTTCAGACATTTGAGGTATATAAATAATTATATCTTTGTAAATGTAATTTGGATTTATACTCTGCTCATTTAGAGTCCCAGTGATCTATCTCTTCTCATCCTGTCATCAAGCCTTTAGTATATGAGATTTCAGGATCATTTAAGGTTCTGTGAGCTTTAATTTTCCGAAAATTCAATGTGGCTCTGCCTTATATATGTATACATACTTGATAGGTCCCCAGCACCACTGTACCAGTCAATCAGGACTCCCATAATATATATCACAGTGTGATATCACAGGCAATTCAGGGAAGTTCATTTTGTCAAATTTCTGGAAACTAGAAGTTCAAGATCAAAGTTTGTCCAGGGTTGGTTTCTCTTGATCTCTCCCTTTTTGACTTGCAGACCATATTGTGTTCCTCCATCATCCTTATTCATCTACATGCTTTAGGTACCACTTTGATTGATATGACACAATGTTCAAAAAAAATCAACTTAGAAGAGGAAGTATTATCTTTACTCAAAGTCTCAGGAAATTCAATCTGTGATTAGCTAATTGATTGATGCTTAGGGTGTGGCAAGGGAGAACATTATGATACAGAGTATGTACTTTAACAAGTAGCCAGAAAGCAGAGGCAGAGTTATAATGGATATCTTCGCATGGCACATCCCCTTTGACACTCTTTCTCCAACTAGATGCTAACTCCTACTAACACCTTTCATTAATGACGTTAATTGGCGAATGCATCAGTGGTTAATAAATTCACATTCTGAGGTACAGACTGTTGGGACATTAACATATGAACTGAAAGGTGACAAAATTCAGCACATAATAATCACCCAAATTATAAAACACAGGTATATGCTTCCCATTGCTCAGAAGAGAGATACATAAGAGGTAAAAGAAGTTTTTTTTTACTTTTTTGGTTTTGAATAAAAAATAGGTGTTTTCTCTCCAAATATAAAACCTTTACCACTGAATAAAAATTTCTAATGTTGTAAAAATATAATCTAACGGTAAAGAAACCATATTGGATTTGTTCTAGGATGTCATTAACCAAGTCATATATTTTTATTTTCATTTAAATGAATTTTATTATTATAGTTGTTTATTTTACAAAAAGTAGATTGGAATCCAGAAATTTCCCATGGCATGCATATACCTTTATACATTCACAGACAGAAATTTCATCTCCATCTCCCCAAATCTTCTCTTGTTCCTATTCTTCTCTCTATTCAATTGACCTCTGAGTTATCAATAATATTTTTTACTGTCTCCATTGTTTCGACTATTCTAGAATGTCATAGTTAGAGTCAGTCAGTATGTATCCTTTTCATATTAGCTATTTCACTTAATAACAACATTTAAATTTCTTCCATGTTGTTTCAAAGTTTGACAAGACTTAAATTCTTTTAATTGTTGAATAACAGCTCACCATCTGCATGTAGTTCATTTTATCTAACCAATCACCTATTGAGAGAACTTATGGTTGTTACCAAGTTTTGATGGATAAATACCATGGAGAGTAATTATTGGTTCATATGATAAAAGTATGTTTAGTTGTGTATAAGAAACTGATAAAACTTTTGTTATTTATAATTTATTGTATAATTCATAAATAATTGGAATAGAAAGATAACATAAAATTAAAACCAGTATATTCAAGATGTGCATATAACTTACATTATTCTGTAGTGTGAAATCATTGTTTTAAACACTAGCAGGATAAAACATATCCATGTGAAACCGGCATATGTTACAACAAATAGTCATTTGTTTATATAATAAAAAGTTCTTACAGCAATTTTTGGTATGACAAGGTAATATTTTTTTGTGATAAAATAAGCTAAAAGTTAAATTAATGTTGAAGTAAGTTAGCTAATTTTTTTTTACTGTTTTTCAAGATTGTAATATAATTACATCACTTTCCCCTTCCCTTTCCTCACTTCAAACCTTCCCAAATACTCCTCCTAGCTCTCTTTCAAATTCATGGCATCTTTTAACATTAAATGCTGTTGTATGCATGTATGTATTATATATACATATATATTCCTGAATATAACACGATCAGTCTATGTAAAGTTACCTTTGTGTATTATTTTTCAGGGATGACCACTTGGTAATTGATAACTAATTGGTATGTTCGTCCCTAAGTAAGTCTATTTCTCTAGCTCATAGCCTTGTGGGCTTTGCCCATCTGCTTTGCTATGGGTATCATCACTGTTTAGCTCATGTTGAGGCAGTTATGTTGGTGAGACATTGTCAGGGTAGCTTCTGACATAACTAGGAGACACAGTCTGGGAGCAAAACCCCTAATATTCTGTTTTTTAAAATCTTTCTACCCCTTCTTTTGCAATGTTCCTTGAGCCTTAGGTGTGGGAAGTTGTTTTGTAGAAGTATCCAGTTGGACTGGGTTTCACAACTCTGTATTTTAACTGGTTTTGGTTTTCAGTAATGATCTATGATCTTCTTCTGTTAAAAAGAGAAGTTTCCTTGATGAGGGGTGAGGACTGCACTTATCTGTGAGTATAAGGACAAATATTTACAGTGTTGTTAGAGAATATGCTGCTTTATTAAAGTCTTAGTTTTAGGTTCTCCCCCAAGATGACTTCACTAGCCCGGGCTAGGTTTACAGTAACAGGAATAATTCCTCTCTTGTTGAATGTGTCTTAAGTCCAATCACAGAGCTGTTGGTTACTGCCAAGGTATGCCTGCCACTACTGCACTCTTTTGTTGGTGAGGCTCCTAGGCATCCTGGCTGGGTTAGGACTGTCGGTTGGTTCCCTCCTTTGGAAGTTTGCATGGCACCTTCTGCTACCATGAAAGATGTCAATTTTAATTAGCCATATAAACATGTTTTCAAGCCAATTTTAAAATATATAAATACTTTATTTTTTAGCCTTACACAAATGAAGCCACTTTTTTAAGGCAGTATTTTTATTTTGAGACTAGACTGAGACTGAATTTGAGACCTTTGTCATTCCACTTGATCTTCTGTCAATGGTAACTTGTGATTTTACTATTACGAGAAAATTCAATTCCCAAGAATTAGAAGACTTAACAGATCTTATTCTAAATTCATGCGAGTTTAAGAAAAGATGTGGGGATATGATTTCCTATGGATGTTGTTCCTCCCCTCAGGGAACTCAAATACATCCCTAAAACTTGCCTTACTTACTTTTGTAGGAAATTGAATTATTTTATGCAAAACACAAAGAAGCAGTGATACTTTAATTTGATGTAAAATTTAATTCACTACTTTGGTATCCATGTCAGACTCAGAGTTTTCAGTATATGATTGAAACATTATAAATAATATCAATTTTCAAACTCAGAAAAATGAAAGGCTTGTAGTAGCAATATTTTTTGGATGAAAGTTTTTCTTTAAAATTTCTGGGTCTTTATTATAAGATCCCTATTAGAGACATTAATTAGCAGATTGATTTTCCAGCTAAAATATGTAAAGCAAATTAGAAATAGATCACCATTGGGAAAATAATGGTGATACTAGCATTTTCATTATTGTTATAAAATGGACCACAATGATGACCTAACCAGAAGACAAGCAATTATCATTAGTTGACTATCACCTGTGTGAAGGATGTACCATTAAATATTTATAATTATTTAACAATGAAGCAGATACATGTATCCTTCCAGTTCTTGTAGGTAAAAGGCATAAATATTGTTATTAACCTCAAAATGCTGTCTTTTATTTCTTGTTTTTGAGCAAACACACGTTAATGTACATGTTCCATAAACACAGAAATACTCACACACATTCATACTGTCACAAAAATACATCATTAAACAATTTATCTATTTAGCTCCAAAATACAGGCTATAGAGAAAAAACTTGCTACTTAATAGTTTATAGCTTCTGAAAGACAGAATTTAAAAATATGTAAGTACATGAAATTCCACACAACGACATATTCTCATAAGAATAGAGTTTTCTGCCCAATCTGTTATTGTTGGAATAGGGTACAGGTGAGTACTAAAGATTCTATAATAGGAACTGTCTAAATTGCTACTACTTGGCTAAAACCTGGTCAAAAGCACCAGCACATTTTTAGAGATAGTTTTGGAAGTATAACTGATTATGTTTGTCATAATAACCAAAACAGTTAAGTGCTTTAAATGAGCTGGTTGTAATTATTTTAAACCCACTTTTTTTCTGTTTCAAAAATTTACTTAGTTATTTTTATGTATATGGATGTTTTGTTTGCATGTATGTATATGTACCATATGTGTGCCTGGTGCCTGCAGAGGTAACAAAAGGGCAATGGCATTCGATCCCCAATCCCCTGAAACTGGAGTTACAGATGTTTATGAGCTTCCCTGTGGGTGCTTGGAATAGAACCGAGGTCCTCTAGAAGACCAGCCCATGTGCTTAGCCACTGAGACAGATCTCCAGCCCCTAAAGCCATTTTCTTAAGCAGCAGAATTAGAGATCATTTGCAAAAGTAATGATTCTTTAATATTTTGCTTTACCTTGAGCAAGAATTTCAGTCTAGGTAATACTTTTCTATGGAACTAGTCTTAGCCAGCAGTGATGGAGAAAAAGAAATTGAATTGAGGAATAATTGTAATTTTTCATCTTAATTCTAAAAGTTACATAATATCTGATTTTTCCAAGTCACTGGATCTATTTCCTCTTCTATATACACTACTTATGGTAATAATTCCAAGCCCACAGGGCTATTGTAAAAGGATGAATCAAGATTTCTTTTGCACAAAGTTTCTGAGCTACATTTGAACTAAGTTCTCAATTAGGTTAAGTGTTTTATCAGATCAATTAAATTCAGAGATAATAACAGGCTTGTTACAATTTTCAAGTCTATAGAAGGGCTTAGAACATTGATTCATATATTCCAGTGTAATAATTTCTCTTGCTCATTCTGCTTTCTTCTTCTTTCACTAAGCATTGACAATATACATATTCCTCAGCATCTTGCAGAACTTGCACTCTCTTAAAGTACACACTGGTGGAATACAAATTAAAAGGCTGGAAGTCTAATTGTATAAAATGTCTCACTCCTGCCTTTCTGCTTAAATTACATTGAACACTTTTCTATTTGAATAGGGGCTAGATGTGAGGTCCAGGTCTCATTATTCCTACTATCTGTGATCCTGGACAATCCATGAGACAAGTTCTTTTCTTCATATATAAGGTCTACAATTCTATCACTTATTTCAATCATGCATGTATGCACACATGTAGAGACAGTTCCAATTTTTTTCTGTTTGTAATTTTATGTTTTGAATTGCAGTTAAGCACTTGGATACACTTAGGAAATCATAAGAAGCCTTTAGGCAAGTAAAGGAAAATGTACCTTTGGACACTGCTCATTAGCTAGCAAATGAGTGTCCACTTTGACCCTCCTGCTCTGGACAAGCTCATATCAGATTTAGAGAAATAAATTAAATTTCAGAGCTAAAAATTGGTACTCTCGTAGTTAGCTATTTCAAAGCCTCCTGAAGATCAAAGATCACATTTTTAGTTGTTGTTTCATTAAGAACAACATGCACGTTTTGACTTCTTATTTTAATAATAACTAGTCTCATTTCCCCCAGACATCATTATTGTGAAAGGTTCTGTAGAAAACAGAAAGCTCTAACAAAGCTTCCATTAAATCAAAGAGCAATAAACAAACAGAACCAATTGACACGTCAGAGCCATGGAATGTGTTTTATCTCTCACAATTTTCTCCTCTGTGCCTGCACTTGTGCAGTACTTAGGTACAAACCAATTGATCAGCAGGGAGCTGTTACCTTAATTATAAAATGAAACAACTTTGCTAATGTAGTCTAAAAGCCTTGTTAGTTCATATTCCACACTCGTAGTTCTGAATAAACTCCAAATACAAATCCTTATAGGGCTACTGTCGCCTGCTTGTGATGTGATGGCTTGAATCAGACCACACTTATTTAAGCACTCTGGTTTTATTCCTGCATTTTATTTATTTATTTGGAACCTCTGTCTTTGCCCTTGGGGTGGAGAGAGAGAGTGCTAACAAACCCTGGGTCCCAAGCAGCATGCACTTTTGAATAGTTCATTCATGGGGAACCATTTGTTTGAGGAGGCCTTTTGTCTGATTATTGGCCCTCACCGTTAAGGCTCAGGCAGAGATGTGATGAGCCTTGCAGGAAAAATTAAAGAAGATGTAAACAGTAAATGCAGACATTTTGCAACATAGCTAAAAATAAATTGCACTACAGGCAATTATGCAAGTTTTACTGGATACATTAAAAAGACATTAAATGCACAGCTGTTTTAAGTGTCTTTTAAGCTGATAAATTAACTGTCTAATAAATTGTAAGATTTGTCAGCTAATAATGCTATTTTATCTGCTTTAACATATGCCTTCCTAGTTCATGAAGCATTATTGTAAGTGCCAAAAGGAGATAATGTGCATTTTACAGTGTTATGTCTTAAGTGGAATGGATCATTGGCCATGAAGAAGTGTGTTAATAAATCTCCTAGGCTTTGTTAATTGCACTCAATGAAGTGTCACTGTTAAAACACAAAAGATGTGATAGAGAAAGCTGAACATAATGTCTTTTAGTTTTACAATTAACAGTTCACTAGGCAAATCGACCAAAAAGACCATAATTTGTTGAAGCCTTATTAACTTACATTTTCCTAGTCAAGGTCATAATTGTGGATGGCTTAAAGCTATCTTTTAATGCTTATTGTGAAGAGTAACCTTGCTGGGGACAAGGGATGTTTTGCTTCTGAATGGCACAAGATACTGACTAGATTCAAGAAAAATAAAGCAGCATTCTATTAAACAAAAGTCTTTCAAAATCATGCATCACTAGACATCTATGTTTATCTTAACCTTAAGAAAACATCATTTTGAATTGTTTGTCTCAAAATTACAAGCAGAGGAGAGTATATCATTCATTATAAATCAAAGGACAGTACTTTCAAGGTCATTAAAAATACAAGAAACAATGATAATAGAATAATTTCTGGTGTGTGAACTTGACTTAACTTTTTCTATTTAAACACAAATAACAGCCCCTAGTATACACAATACAAGAACTCACCATTTAAATCTCTTTCCCTTAAGCTTTGAGAAACTTATAGTGAGAGACAGATTGTTTCTATATCAGAACAAGAACTGTTTCCTTTTCCCTTTATTGCTGTAAATATATACCTGATCAAATGCCAGTCAGCTTGCAAGTCTACTCTTATAGAAACATGAGTTGCATTTTTAGTAACAATACATCAATGAAAAAACCCACAGACCAAGAGAGTAAAAAAGAAACTGTAAACCACCTTTAAAATTGAATGACACTTCAATTTAGGAGCAAGTATTTGACTTTTTGTACTTGTATTTGTATAAAACTTACGAAAGTCTTAAGTTTGGGGCAATTGAAGAATCTCTACAATAGAGTCCATTTCATTCCTGACTCAGTGCATGGTTTACCATTACTCAATTTGTGTAGCTGTAAACTGAAACAATAAGATCTTTCACACCACACAATGATTCTTAGAGTCAAAGAGGAAATTGATGAGAAAGTATTTTAAATTAGTAAATTATCATAATTAAATTTAATTGTGTGTTATATAAATCATATAATCTCTGATACATAAAGCATTTTCACACCTCTTCTCTCCATATCCACAATAATATTTGAGAAAGGCATAATAAGTAGCTCAGAGAAAATATATTGCCTTCTCCGTTAGATATAATAGTTCTGTAACAACATGTGATATAGAGTTTTTCTTTTTCCATGGTTTTTTGTTATCTGGTTATAAAATCATGTTGGCAATACAATAGAGGCAACTAAAGCTCAAAGAAGTCATCACTTGCCCAAGGCCACTCAGCAAGTCCAGGTGGAAAAACCTCAAGTTCTTACATATACTTCATCTAAAATAATAAAATAAAAAGCCCTTTTTGAATGTGAAACTGTCTACCATCAGTCTAAATGCTCATTCACATAGTCACACTGCTTCTTTTACATCATACAGAAAATCAAAATGAAACAGGTCAAATGTTAGAAACAATTGTAAGAATTCTAACAGCCATGTTGATATTTCGGCTAGGTGGGATGAAACAACTCTAGTGAAAGAGGTTCAACTCTTTTGTGCCGCATTCAGTGTACTATTTAAACAGCTCTGCCTCTGATAGCTTCTTTTTATGGCTGGACCACCCCAAAGAAATGGGAAGTCCCAATTATCCTCACCACCAGTCTTTTCTTTGACAGAGCATGAATGGGATGATTTGATCTTAAGTGGAGATTATGCACTAGGCAATGCTGAGTAGTCTTCAAATGAGCCTCATTAAGGAAAACCAGCCTGTTTGACAGATTTTTGTTCCTTAAAAACTTTTAGACCACACTTACTTCTGAATCATTGTTTCTACTTGGCATTAGAAACTACAAGGAAAGAAATATCATTAGCTCTCTTATTGTTGTCTTTCTATGCCTATGTAGAAAAGAAAAGTATACATGAATAGTGTCCAATTTATATGAGATTTCTGTGTTTGAAACTGTTGGACATAGAACTGTGAAAATTAGAAGTACTTAAAATTGTAGATGTAGTAAAGCAAATTATAAAGTAGAAAGAATGTTGGTACCAAAATAAGAATTTTTAAGAAATCAAATAAAAGAGGAAATGAAATAGGAGGAAGAAGAAAAGGAATGGAAAATTATAGCATCTAACTTGGAGATATAAGAAATTCAGCATTTTAAACTCCATCTTTATGACTAGGATTCTTATAAATCATGTAACTTCCACAATAAATAATTTTAAATCACTATGACATTATTTCTATTATCATTATTAGAAGAAATGGCAGTAGCAGCAGTAGAGGACATACTATGAAGTAGGTGCTAGTCTAAGTATTGGTTTGTATCAGCTAATTTAATCTTGACCATGACCTTATTATCAGATTAAATATCATTCCACTTTACACAAATGAAAAATGAAGTACAGTGAAAGTTTAAGTAATGTCTCCTAGATAATAAAGCCAATGATTTTCAGGGATAGGCTGTCTTACAGTAGAGCTCAAGATCTTATTGAATAACATACTATCTTCCTGCTGTCTTCCAACACGAGATTGAAATATTCTGTCCTCTACTTGAGTATTTTGATTGCTTACTCAAGTCGTTATTGCAAGAAAAGTTGAGTTATTATCTGAAAGAGCTGTCATGGCTAATTTTAGGCTGATGGACCAATGTGGATCAAAAACCTCAAGGATATATATCAACAGTATAATCTGGTGAGGAAAATAGTATGATTTGACTTTGAAGAAATAATTTTATCCTTAATAGACAGAAATGTTCCGGAAGAAAGTTACTAAAATGCTACTACGCTACTTAGATTATTCCTGGAGGGTAAAGGGATAAGAAATCCTGTCAGAAAGTGCTGATGGAACTTAGAATGTGGAGAAATATAAGTGCTCATGGAACTTAGAATGTGGAGAAATATAAGTGTTCTTGAATTCAATTTACAGCTAGTGGAAGAAGTCTCTCCCACGTGAAATGTCAGTAAGACCTGTATTACTATGTACGTCAACTCACAGATCTTGGAATTGATTGCCTGGCAATTCAGTATGTTTATTTTAATATAATGTGCTTATTAATTCTTTGGGAATTTCATACACACATATAAAATATTTTGATCCAGATATTCACCTATTCTTTCCCCTAACTTTCCCCAGATTCACTCCTAAACTCTTCTTGTGTGTTTTTTATTAATAAAGGTGAATTAACAAAGGCTAATAAAAATGGAGAGAAGAGTCAAGTTTAAGACGTCCAATAATGGTCTCAAAATATCTTTCTTCTCTTGAGTCTATCCACAATTTCTTTGGGCTCAGACACTTACAGAAGGTTGGCTGTATCCTGAGCAAAATTGTGAATACAATCTCCTTAGTTCACTATTTCCTTTAGTGAGACCTCTTACTAATACATCTGCCTGCCTAGTCAACCTCATCTACCATTCTTCTATTACCATGAACTGGAATCTACTTGTAGACTCTATGTTTGAGCCTTTTTTTTTTAACCTTTGTTCCCTGATCTTCTCTTCTTATGTTCTCTAGTATTCCAGGAACTTAGATATTAATCCAAGAAAAGCAGATATAATAGATAAAGTAATTTTACCCAACCTATTTCCTCTATATAGTAAATGGTTCAAGGGATGGAAGGCTACTCAGACTGCAATAAAATGTCTCTGCTGATTTAAAGTTCTGGAAAGAAAAGTGAGAACTCAGTATGCAGCAGAGTTAATGTGTTTTAGGGAGATTTTTTTTATATGTTTCTTCAAGCATATTCCCTAAACCAATGAATCCTAAACATGGTAAGTCCACAGGAAAAGTGAAAATGTGAAGGGAAATTTTGTGGAATCTTCTTTATCAGCAGGAATACGTAAAATAGTGTAACTTAATCTTTCTGGGATATTAATACCTCTACATATTAATTATATTAAAATTACTTTTAGCCAAATAATATCACAGGAATTTCTCTTTTTCAAAATTTTGTACAGTATAGGTGAGATTGGAATGATTATCATTATTTTTCAAATGAAAAAAAATTCGAAGTCTCAAATTTTTAAATAAGTGATTGATCTTATATACATTGGGATAGGGATAAAATCATGGGGAAAATGAAACAAACAAGGGTATATACTCAAACTCATCTTTCAATGGTATTTTATAAAAATGATTTTAAATTATAAATGAATATTTATATACTTAGTTACTACTACTACTAATTAGTCCTATGCTAGGTAATGTATACATGCAATCTTGTAAGTTCCTTTGGAAAGCACTATTAGGTAGGGATTATCACCCCAGTGTTACAAATATGAGAACTTAGACTCTTAGAGATTACTAACTTGACTCAGATGGCATCATCAGCAAATCGTAAAGTTAAGATGTTAGGGAAGATTTATTTGAATATAGTTTATAATATTTTCTCATCAAAGTCGCAATCTGTGCATCATACTAGGCCTATATAAAGACTTATTTGCATTTAAGCTCTGCGTTCTATACTGATCTTCTCTTTTCAATCCTTTGTTAATGTATGTGTAACATTCACTTATTGATTCAAATGCTCAGTTATCTAAGCTGCAACATATATAAATTTGTGTTAAAACAGATAGTGTGCATAATGTATAGCTAAATATGTTGCTTAATGTATAACACATGATTCAAATCAAAGAACACAAAAGGGACTCCACTGAAAGGCAAGTCTCTCTCTCGTTTGTTAAAGATTGCCAGGCCTAGGCTCCTTGGCATTGAACTCATCTAAATGATACTCTCTTATTTTATTCATGCAGCTATATGTATATAGGTAAATATATATTATATATATGTAAATATATGGTATGTTTGTGTATTCATGTAAATCTATATAGATATGAAAATGTTCATTAGTACAAATTTAACTATAAATATGTAATTGTATATAATGCATAGGAATACATTAAAGTAGCTATAACAAAGGTAAAGTTCCTAGAAATGTGATTTATAGGGCTTGTGTTGTAGGCTATAGGTTATTTTGATAGATATTACTAAGTTGTTCTGTTCTCCAAGTAGTTGTATTTTGTCATGCTACATTTAAGCACAGGGTTCACCACAAGCTTTTCGACACAACATGTAATAAAACATCTTAAATAATAACAGTCTTTTAGGGAGAAATGATCTCTCCTTAATTTATTTTATTTTTGTTATATCTTTTTTTTTAAGACAGGGTTTCTCTGTGTAGCCCTGTCTATCCTGGAACTCACTCTATAGTCCAGGCTGGTCTTGATCTCAGGGATTCTCCTGTCTGCCTCCTGAGTGCCATGATTAAAGGTGTATGTCACCATGCCTGGACAATCTCTCCTTATTTTAATTTGCACATATTTTCATATTAGTGATGTCATACCTCATTGCATGTTACATATTTATTTTAATTTTTCTGTACACAATCTATACATATGATCTGCATGTTTTATGCTTCTCTTTAATTTTTCATGTTGATTTTTAGAATTCTTCTTAGAGTAGGAAATCATTGTCTTTTGTAGGCATTCATTTTTTTTCTTTGGTGTTTGTGTTTTCTCTTTATCCTGCTACTTTTTTTAGTGTACATTATTGTTAAAAAATTTTTAAAGCCACAGTTATCTCAGACTAAATGGTTATTGTTTTTGTAGTATTTCAAAAATTTTAATCACTCAAATATATAATCATTATGTTTCCTTCTAGGCATAATACACATCTTTAAAAAGACAAGTTCTTGAATGAACTACAACAAAATGACAAATGGGTGTGGGAGATATATTATCTGAGTTATTTCTAACTATTAGCAAAAAATTTAAGAAAACAATTATAAAAACGTGTTCATGATAGATCAAACCTACTTTAGTCACTTATCGAGGACAGATTTAACATTTGTAGAACATGGAACCACAGGGTAGACACACTGACCTTAGATCCAAGCCATGAACATGAAAATGGGGTGACAAAGAAAATGCAAGTGTAGACATATCATCAGGAATATTGAGATAAGTTAAAGTTTGTATTAACTGAGAGTGTCTCTTGTGGTGTGGCATTTTGTATCTGCACTACACAATAAGTATCAGATGGTGGAGTTTCTGTCATGCTCAAACCAATTTAGTTCCTCAGAAAGAAGTTCACCTTCCTGACAGAACTGCTTTTCAGAGATAAAAGATGAAGGCTTTCATATTAAATGAAGGCTATAGGAAAAATGCATGTATTTCCTCCTGTTAAACTCTAAAGGGCTTGGCTGTTTTTGCAGAAATGACCAATTATGACTTAAACAGATATTCATCTGGAATACAATGAATGAAGGAGGGGTTGAAATTACCTAAGTGATGTTCAACATTTTTGCTAAACAAAAGGCTTTGATAAAACTTAGATGCAGCTTTATTTCTCTGGGAAATTGAAATCATTCTTTTAGTAGATGAGCACAAACCAATTTTAATGCAAAGCAACTGGTCCACAAGAGATTCAATTTCAGGAATGTGAAGAATGCTGTTTATTTTGGAATGTCAGGTGGTTTCTCTAAAAGCTCTTTTGCTAAGAATGTTAAATGACACACATTTTTTTTCATTTTTCTTCCCATCTTATTAGGATTAAGATGAAAGCTTGTGTTTACCTATACAATTTTGCCTTGTTATCAGACATTTTGAGGACTCTTTTCATGGTCACCAGATGATACCAACGAAACTGAGGTCCTCTCTTGGCCTTCTTAGTCTCAATAGTGTAGTAATTTTAGAATGAACTCATACAGAACCTGGAAGACAACTTTATTAAAGTGTAAAGAAAAACCCAGAGCAGACAGTCTGTTAAAAATCAGCAGCTATCAAGAGGTGGAAAACAGAAAAGAGACGGGGGATAAATCTATAATGTTTGAGAAAGAGTAGAGAAGCCTCAAGTACTAGAAAAATGTATTTAAGTTCTGGTCAGCATCTGAAAGAAGAGATTAAAAAATAGAGAGAGAGGAAAGAAACTTTGCACAGATGAGCAGACCAAATAAGTCTCATGACTGCTCTGCTTGCTTTTAGGGACTGCACTGGGGAGTATGGCTTCCGGGAAGAAGAATGGTTATATCATTAAAGGAATAATTATTGCATTTACCTATTCAGTCTGGCCAAAGGTGAACCTACCTTCTTAGGAGTGATACTGCCTTCTGGAAGAGTAGTCTCTAGGCAAGATGATTGATTCAGCCAGGCCAGAGATTTCATCCTTTTTATAACTAGTTTTACCCATAAAGCCTTTACTGCAGCCATGCCAATTACAATAGTGATGATGGTCAGCAAATATGAATGATGTATACAATAATTACATATAAAAGCTGAATTATGTGAAAACTGAAAGACTAAGTAATAGCATATTTGCAATTTCTTTCTCCTCATTGGTTAAAAACCTGTTTGACTCTGAATTAGTCATAAGAAAGTGATTAGATCACATATGAACAATTAATAATAGATATATCAATGGCTACTAGATGCTACAATGGCTAATTTTTTAAACTTAGGAACCTAGGCGAAAGTTGTTAAGCACTTTGCTGCTTGTCCCAAGGCATGCTGTCACTCCTATGTACTACAAATATCCATTACTATTGCTTTGATTAGTTAGTTGCAGTGAAGTGGACTACTGATTGGACAAAAATTGCTGAGGTAATGGCACCGTTAGTAATCTGTACATGCATAGAACTCAGAACAAAAACTTCAATGCTGATCCACACCCCTGGTTTACAAAACAAAGCCCTGGCTTTATAATTAAATTCAATCCTAACATTACTTTATTTTTATAAATTCAGATAAGTTTCTAAATTTTCCTGGTGCTCTATTTCTTCATTTGTTAATTAACTATACCTAACCCATGGAGATTTTCAATGTATTTGATGTGAAAATATAGGAAAATTGTCAAAATTACTCATGTGCATTCAGTGAATACTAGGCATTATTATGTTTATTCTTCCATCAATGATATGAAGTGAACATGTTTATCCCTGTGGTTAGCATGAAATAGAAATATTGCTGATATGCAGAAAATTTTTTAAGTTATGGAAAGTTTTTCTTTAATGTGGTCTTTATAAAACTTAGAATCAGAAAGTCCATGTGACTAAGAGAACTGACTATTCAGAATGAAACATATTCATATTCTGGCTCTATGGTTTCTAGCGCTGTAAACTTGGAAAAGCCATTTAAATTTTTTTATCATAATACATTGTATGAAATAAAAATGTTTAAAAAAGATTTTTGACACTTAGGTTTGAATTAAAAACATACTCTTTCATTTTCAAGATACAACTTGGTCTTTGCTAATGCAGTTCCAGGAACTGCATTACAGGTTGATCTGTAATCTGATCAACCCTCTGTAAAAGGGTCCTCTTAAAGTGGTTAATCAGAGTCTCTGGAAATTCAATCCACGGCCTGTATCAATGAGAACATATATATTAAGGATTATTACACCTGAAGCACTGTTTGCATAAAGATGTACATCCTGAATCATCTGAAACCCTTTACAAATAACTTTATAATATAATTATAATTTCCTGATAACTACTACAGAGTACAAATTTTAAAGTGCCACATAGTTTTTTCACATATTTATGGGGTACAGTATGATGACTCATTTCAGTCATAAAATGTACAATGATAGTCAAAATAATTAGTATTTCTATTTCTTCAAGTATGTGTTATTTCTAGAGACTAGAAATATTCATACTCTTCTNGAGACAGGGTTTCTTTGTGTAGTTTTGTGCCTTTCCTGGAACTCGCTCAGTAGCCCAGGCTGGCCTCGAACTCACAGAGATCCGCCTGCCTCTACCTCCCAAGTTCTGGGATAAAAGGCATGCGCCACCACCGCCCGGCTCTTCTAGGTCTTTTTAAAACTTAGTATGCATTGTTGTTGTAGACTACTGTTACTCTACTTTGATGTGGATCTGTAAAAGAATAGGCATTCTTATATTTTTGGTTGTGAGCCCAGCCTTTAATGGCTGAGCCATCTCTCCAGCCCAAGAATGGGCATTCTTAAAAGCAACTGGAAATCCTTATAGATACTCCTTCTAACCCAAGATTCCTTCACAAATTCCATAGGACTTAACTTCCAACAAAAATCAAATGTCAAAAATATTCCACCATCTGCTCTTCTGCCCTGATATAGGTTGGGAACGAATCATATTTTTAAGACACATGAATTCATAATTGAGTGGCTGGAAAGCAAAGATTCTTTTAAAAAAAAACATTAATCCAGTAATAACATGTCATCAATCTTAACAGTCTAGTATCCAGTACCTATCTGTTCTTTATGACACTTATTGAATTTGTTTCTTACTTGTCTCTGCATTTTGTCTACCATTTTGCAAATGTTTTATTTCTCAAAGATAAAAACACTAAGTGGTTTATAACAAAATATGTAATGTAAATAGTCACAAAATTTATAAAACCTATAAATAATCCTCACTCTTTTAGTAAGACTTTCTTTGGGTGATGTGTCCTGTGGAGTTGTTTGGACATACTATGTTAGCCTTGGTTCCATGTGTATACTTTAAGGTAATGTCTGTGTCAGCAACCTTTTGAAATTGCTAGTAATATATTCTTTTAAATTATTCACCACTGACACCACAAATGAGATACTCATAAGTGAGAGTACATGGAGAATGTTGGAAAATGATGATCAAATAGGATAAGCAAGCCCTATCCAAGGAGCCCGCATGCATTTCAAAAGCTTAGACTATCCTCTAGGGGACAAGGAACCACTAAAGGAATTTCGCAAAGACAGTGAAATGGCATTCAATATTTTCTTTAAAAATATGAGGATGAAATGAGGAATGAAGCTGTTTGAACATCATGAAAATTTGAGATTAAGACATCCAAAATTTCCAGTAAGACAAAAAGCAATAGAGATGCATACATTCATCTTTTGCCTAGCCTCAAACTTGAAGATGATTACTGTGTAGATTAGTGAGTCCTGTTGACAAGATAGTTATGTCTTTATGAACAATCAAATAGATATATAAGTAACTGATAAATCATTGCAGTTTTAAAATAGAATATTGGTTTTCTTGCCTCCTCCAAATTCCTGATTTTCATACTTTATATTCTATTGACTCCAGGTTACATGTATCATTATAATTTCTAACTAGATTTTCATTAAGTTTCAAGAGAAACCACTCATAGCTGAATTAGAAGTGACTGACATTGTAAAAGCAGTTATGAGCTCTCAAGTAATACTTAGATTGAAGTGAACCATTATTTTCTTATATATAATAAAACTATGGTGACCAAAACATCAATAGTTTATTACCTCAGGAATGTATAGTCTATGAATTTTTACTAAGGTAGGTTGATGACATAAGAATCATAAAATATTGGGAG
The DNA here is from genome assembly GCA_001675575.1 of Neotoma lepida. Lineage (NCBI taxonomy): Eukaryota > Metazoa > Chordata > Mammalia > Rodentia > Cricetidae > Neotoma > Neotoma lepida. Next base: position 63,886 of record LZPO01075878.1, read on the forward strand.
CACTCTTTTTAAATCATTAGCAATCATGTATTTCATAAATTATAAACAAATATTTAATGGAATTACATATGATAAAATAAAATTATTATGGGCCTTATCAGAAAATGTATTATTGCCATTAGATGTATCTTTATATCTTACAATGTGATTTTCATTATTTTCATCTAATAAATGGAACATTTTATAATTTAAAAAATAAATGCTAAGGTATGATAATGAAAAGGAAAGTAGCATGATGTTCAAATTGTTCAAATTTATTTTCAATCAAGAGTACAGAATTGGGGATGTGCCTTAGCAGCAACACACTTGCTGAGTCTATGTAGGACCTTGACATGGCTTGATCAAGAGTGAACAGAAAATAATCTCTATACAAACTAGATTAGATGACATTTACAGATGGATTATTTTATGGTTGTGAAATACTTTTCTTTTTCTTTTGCCATTATTCTTGTAATATCACTTTTAAAACTTCCTGTTTGAGAATTTCATACACGCATATGTGTTTTGTTCAAGTCCACACCCGGTTCTTCTCCAACTCCTTCTATATCCAACCTACTGTTTTCCCTTCCCATCTACATGTACTCCTTTTCTATACTCAATGAGTCCACTTAGTGCTGCCAGTACATGCATGGTTGTAGAGCCATCCATTGGATTATGAGAAGCCTACCAAGGATCGTATCTGAAGAAAACAGACTTTCCCTCCCCAAGCAGCAATGAATTGCCAATAGTTCATCTAAAGATAGTACTTGGTGACCCCTTTCCCCATTTATATTGGAATTTTGACTATTGATCCTGTGTAGGTCTTGTAAATACAGTCATAGCCATTGTGAGTACATGTGTACAATGTCCCTGTCATGTCTGAAAAGCACTGCTTACAGAAGTCCTGTATAATATATGGCTCTTTTTTTGTCTTTTCTTCAGTGATAATTCTTGATCCTTGAGGGGAATGTTACAGATATCCCATTTAGAGATGAGCATTCTAAACGCTCTTTTTCTCTACACTTTGATAAATCTGAATCTCTGCGTTAATCATCTATAGCAGAAAGATATTTCTCTGATCAAGGCTGAAAGTTGTCCTAACCTATGTGTAGAATGTCTCTTTTAGTATGTACTTTCATGAAGTACATAAGAGAAAATATTTTCTTTATTTAAAAATATTTGATATCTTTAAATATTAAATAATCAGATCAATTTAAGTTTTTATAATACTATTAATAAAAGCAGAAGTATAATGCAAGTAAGAATGGACAAAACAAATGAAAACTTAATTTCATTTTCTAGTAAAGATCATGATTTATAGGGTAGGAGAGACAGCTCAGTGCTTAAGAACACTTACCTTCCCATGGATTGATTCCCAGTACTCAAATGGCAGCTAGCAACCATCGGAAACTCCATTTATAAGGAGATCTGACAACATCTTCTGGTCTCCATGGGATACTACACACAAAGGGTGCACAGACATGCATGCAGACAAAACACTCCTATGTATAAATTTTAAGGATCATGATTTGTATTTTATATAAGTATCACCTGTTGTTTCTTCACTCTTCTATTGCATTTTATATGTTGTCAAAATCGCACAAAAATTAGCAGCGTTTTGTTGGAATTGATAGCATGCATAAGAATTAAGCTAAAATTAATGTGCTTTATGAAGCACCTTTTATAGCAGCCCTAGAAATTAGTGTATATAACCTCTCATTTCTCAAAGTGCCGTTTACTATAATTTCTAAGGAAACTGGGGTTGTTTCTTGAAGTCATCATCCTAGCTAATAAAAGAATTTGGGGGACATATTTAAAAGAAAACTCAATGACAATTTTATTAGAATTTAAAAGAAGAACCCCAAAGTGTCAAGATATAAATGCCTGGAGGAGGAAGATGGAAACAATAAAGACAGAGAATCATGGAAATCTGAATTAAGCTGCCATGAGGGTCATCCATGTGGGGGACAAGCTGCTGCATGGCAAGGAGGAAAGCTTTAGAGAAAGAGTGAAGCCCAAAGTGTTAGGGAATGGATGTTTAGAAAGAAGATGGAAAGAAGGGGAAAAAATTGTATGTCTCTGAGTAATTTAGAAAAGCAAACAAGCTTACTGTGGTAGTTTAATGTCACCCATAGGCTTAGGTATTTCATTGAATACTTATTCTCTAGTTGATTTGATTTGTGGAGGTTATGGGAAGTACAGCCTTACCAGAGGAAGAACATGTCCGGGGTAGGATTTCAGGGTTTATGACCTCACTCTGCTTTGTTTGCTCTTTTCTTTTCTTTCTTTTTTTCTTTTTTTTCTTTTTGCAGTTGAACATGTGATATCTTGGCTACCTAATTTAGGCATCAATCTCCACGCTTTCCCCACCATTATGGACTCTTGCTCTGGAACCATAAAGCTGAAATAAATACTTTGTTTTGTACATTGCTTTTGGCAGTGGTCATTCATCATAGAAATAGAAAAGTGACTAATACAGAACTTGGTACCAGAAGTGGGTGGTGCTGTGAAGAACGCAGCCATGCTGTATTTGGAAGGAATGCGGAAGATTTTGGAAAAGTTATTGAATGCTAAAAGCAGAATTGGAAGTGCCATTGGAGTAGGAGCTTGGAATTCAGGAGCGATGAGAGTAATGCAGACCTTAGAGGCCTGGCTAGAGAAGTTTCAGAGGAAACCAAGGACTTTGACAGGAGCTGGGTAGAGGCTGCTGCTTTGTTATTTTGGCAATGAATCTGGCTGGCTTCTGCTTTTGTCCTAAGACATCGACTGAGACTAAATTTAAAAACAGTATTAAACACTGTCTTTAAAATTTATTTAAATTCCTCTGTGGAGGAAATTTCACCTGGCGGTGGTGGCACACGCCTTTAATCCTAGCACTCGAGAGGCAGAGGCAGGCAGATCTCTGTGAGTTTGAGGCCAGCCCAGGCTACCAAGTGAGTTCCAGGAAAGGTGCAAAGCTACACAGAGAAACCCTGTCTCGAAAAATAAAAAAAATATTTTAAAAAATTTATTTTAATTCCTCTGTGGAGGAAATTTCAAGACAGCATAACATTGAATCTATGGTATGATAATTAGTGATAATGCTTGTGCAGGACTATAGTGGAAAAGAATAAGTGGGGCAGAAAGAAATAGACAAGAAAAAAGAGTGTTAGAAAGTTTAATGCTGCACTCAAGGCTTGTAGTAAAAGAGAGCCTATGACTGTAAGGGGATTCGCCCAGTTAAGGAAAGACCTCCTGCTTTGTACTGGAACAAGGAGAAGGATGCTATTAAGGTAAGACTCCACCAAGGTAAACTTCCAACTCTGGAAAGAGAGCCTAAGGAGTTTTCCTACTCATAGAAAGCAAATAAAATAACTTGATATGTATGTGATTTAAATGGGTGAGAATCCATCCCAAGCTGGCAGCCGTATTTGGCAAATTTAATGGAACTTGATTGTACAGGGAACACAATTAAGAGATTTCCTTGAGTCTTAGAAGAGAATATGTATTTTTAAATGGTACTGAAAATGTTAAAGATTACTGGAGACTCTTAAAATTGAACAAAATGGATTTTCCATGAGTTTACGGGGGCCAGGCAGTTAACTGCGGTAGTTTGAATAACAAATGTCCCTTTAGGTTTAGGTATTTGAATACCTGATCACCAATTGATAGCTGTCTTAGCTAGGGTTTCTATTGCTGTAAAGAGACACCATGACCATGACAACTCTTATAAAGGAAAATATTTAGTTGGGGTGGCTCACTTACAGTTCAGAGGTTTAGTTCATTATCATCATGGCCAGAAGCAAGGCAGCATGGAGGCAGACATGATGCTAGAGCTGAGAGCCCTTACATGTTGATCCAAAGGCAACAGGAAGTGAACTGAGTCATTGGGTGTAGCTTGAGCATATATGAGACCTCAAAGCCTACCTCCACAGTGACACACTTCCTCCAACAAGGCCACACCTCCTAATAGTGCTATTCCCTTTGGGGGCCATTTTCTTTCAAACCACCACAGTGGCACTGGCTAGGTAGGTAATGTGTTGATGCATCTTTGCTGGAGGGAGAATTTCAAAGGGAGCAGGTTTTGAGAGTTCATAGACTCACCTGTCTTCCAAGTCTCTCTTGACTTCATACTTGCTGTTGAAGACATGATCTCTCTACTTCCTGCTCCAGCTGCCTGATGCCATGCCTCCCCTGCCATTATGGAACCATAAGTCAATCTGGATCCCTTTGATCTACTTCAGTTATCTTATTCCTCTAGCTAAGATTTCAAGTACTATATTGAATAAGGATGGCAAGAGTGGACAGCTGTGGTAGTATTTTATCTATGTCCCCCAATAAAATTTATCTGAGGATCAGAGGAACAAGGTCAGCAGCTAGTCTTGTAATGTTAGCACACACCCTTAATCCTATCACTTAGCAGGCAGGGTCTGTCTGGATCTCTGTGAGTTCTAGGTCACACTAGGAACAGAGTCAAGCATGGAGACACACACCTTTAATCCCAACATCAACCATAGAATTCTGGAGGTCTATACAGACAGACAGGAAGTGATGTAGTTAGGCTGAGAGAGCCAATGGGGGAACAGAACAGAAAGGAATATAGGCATGGAGATATAGGGAGACACACACTATTTTGGAAGCAGTGGCATTGTGAGGTGAGTCTGGTAGCTGTTCCTAATTCCTCTGATCTCTGTCAGACTTTCACTCCTATCCCTGGCTCCATGTTTTATTTAACAAGACCTTTTAGAAATTTGTCTTAGAATTGGCACCTAACATAAGGTGAATTCATTAAAATGCTGTTGGTGGCCTTACAGGTCCCCCAGCTCAGCCGGAGCTACACATGGCCGGACCTGGGCAGGGGCTAAACGAGACCTGGGCTACAAGCAGTCTGGATTGCACGTGGCTACAGCTGCTAACAGCCAGACCTAGAACCACGTGGCTGGAGTCTCTTTGACATTCTTTAGCTCCTGGTGGGTGGTGTGGGCTCTCTCTCTCTCTGGATTTCCATCTCGGGCCTGCCACCACACTAGGTAGCTGCTTTGAAATTCTCTTGACTTCTACTGTTCTACACAGTCAACAAATTTGATAATTCAATTAAGATATCTTAAAAGAAAAAACTAGTTAAAATTTTTTCCCACATTAAAAAATGAAAAACATTTTTACAATGGTAAAAAGTTGATCTCTGTTTGATAACACATTAGACAGTTTAAAAATAAAACAACTAAATAAGAGAATAATTAATCTTGATGGGATGTACATAATGTCAATTATAAGTATTATTTGTTTAATCATTTTTATTTTAACATTAAAAAGGTTGGTCAATTTTACAAGCTTTAAAAAAAACCTGTTAAAAAATTATAAAAAATTCAAACCCAGACAAAAAAAATTTAAAGGTAAACCTAGCTCAACATTGACTTTAAAAAAACTGTTAAAAATTATAAAAAGTTCATTCTTGTCCATTTAAATTAATGTTGGCTGTGGACTTGCTTGAAATTACTTTTATTATGTTCAGGTATGTCTTTTGTGTCCCTAGTCTCTCCAGTACTTTTATTATGAAAAGATGTTGGATTTTGCTGAAAGTATTTTCTATATCTAATAAGATGATCTTGGGGTTTTTGTTTTTCAGTCTATTTATGTGGTGGATTACATATTTATTGATTTACATATGTTGAATCATCTCCACATCTTTGAGATGATGCCTACTTGATCATGGCAGATGGTCTTTTTTGATATGTTCTTTCATTTGGTTTGGAAGTATTATTAAGAATTTTTCCATCTAGGTTCATAAAAGTCATTGGTCTATAATTTTCTTTTTCTGTTGAATGTTCATGTTTTTGGTATCATGGTAATTTTTGGTTATCTATACTCTTCTTTCTATAAGATGCTTTTGGTCATGGTGCTTTGTTATAGTAGCAGAAAAGTAACCAATGCACTTGATGAAGATGTGTAACCATGAGTCTGTAAGCAATTGCACAGAGAGCATAAAATGTGGATAGAAAAAAATCCCATTATTTCATTAAGTGAATATTTATTCCTCATATCTCTTTAGCATGGTTTAAGGTGGAGCTGTCTTCCTCAGGGGCATCCCTTAGATGGGTGATTGACATCACTAACAGTACTGTTAGATCTCTACTCAAGCCAGAAATTATATTCTCTTGAATAGAAAGAAATGTTGTGGGATAATGCTCTTGTGCCCTATAAAGATTTGTCACTCGAATTGCTTTAATAAAACGCTGATTAGCCAGTAGCTAGGCAGGAAGTTTAGGTGGGGTGACCAAACTAGGAGAATTCTATGAAGAGGAAGGGCAGATTCAAGGAGTTGCTAGCCAGCCACCTAGCAAACAGGACATGTAAAAATGAGGTAAAAGCCATGAACCATATGGCAAATCATAAATAGAAATATGGGTTAATTTAAGTGTATGAGTTAGCTAGTAAGAAGCCTGAGCTAATGGCTGAGCATTTATAAGTAATATTAAGCCTTTGAGTCAATTGTTTTGGAAGTGGCTGCCAAGCATTTGGGAACAGGTGGGCAGGAGAGAAAAGTCCAACTACAGGAAATAATTTTCTCTTATGGGGCTTTTTTTTGCTACTGTAACACTATCAGAACAGTTGAAGCCATGCATTCAAGTAAATATAACTTATACTCTTTATATAACACAAATGCATTGCTTGAGAGTTTGCAGGCCAAATTGTGCCTTATACACATTTATTAATAAAACACATCAGTATCAGTAACAATCCTTTAAATTGGTGTCTAAAATTGAAGCTTTGTAATTTTCCTTTTTCATACAAAATTTAAGTGTGAACAATAAAAATATTAATTATATTTCGACTGACATAATATTATAGTGATATAAAAATCATAAAATTGTGTATGTGTGAATTCCAATGTAGTATATCTATAAATATACACTGTATAAAAATGTGAGCTTCTAAAATATCAAATATCCTTTTTTCTACAACTAAATATAAATTATTCTTTTGATACATTTGTACAAAGGTTTATTTTTCAGTCATAAATATGATCCATTAATTTATTGTTAACTAACTTAAACATCTCATTTTTAGTTCCTTGACATAATTATCATTTATTTTAATAACCTTTCTCCATTTTACATTCATCAAAAAAGTTCAAAATAATATACAAAAACTTAATTTTAATTTTTTTGTTATTTTCTATGATGCAAACTAAACATTGGACACATTTTAAGAATTTATGCCAACATTATTTTTTTCCTATTATTAAAAACAGATTTTTTTTCTCACATGATATATCCTGTAATGTGAATCTTAAACGGTCTTATTAATTGAAAACACCACACCAGGTATTGGGGTAAATTCTGAAAGGTCAGAGAGACAGAACAAGCCACAGCCAACCTCACTTTGCCAACTCCTCAGCTGATCTTGTTTTCTCAGACTGCAGGCTTCTGAGTCCTCACCTGAATGAATCTCAGCTCAACTGTTGCTCAGAACCTGAACGCTTAAGAGGCTTCTAGTTTTTGGTTCTCATGCCTTATGTACCTTTCTGCTTCCTGCCATTACTTCCTGGGATTAAAGGCATGTATCTTCCCCAAGCAAGACATAGATCTTATGTCCTGGGATTAAAGGTGTGCACCATCATGCCTGGCTCTGTTTCCAGTGTGGCCTTGAACTCACAGAGATCTGGATGGATCTCTGCCTCTGGAATGCTAGGATTAAAGGCATGTATGCCACCATTTTCTGGCCTCTATGTCTATCTAGTGGNTGTTCTGTTCTCTGACCCCAGATAAGTTTTATTAGGGTACACAATATTTTGGGGGACACAATATAATCACTACAATATCCTCCCTCTACTACTACCACTTCCTCCTTCTCTGCTTCCCTCTCTTCCATCAGGATCCACTCCTTTCTGCCTGTCATTAGAAAACATATAGGCCTGATACTTGGCTGTGGGTCTCTATCTGCTCCTATCAGCTGCTGGAGGAAGCTTCTCTGATGACAAGTGGGCTAGACACCTATCCGCAGAAGAAGGGGAGGAAGGGTAGTAGGGGCCAGAAGAGTTGAGGACATCAGGAGAACATGGCCCACAGAAGCAACTAAGCAGGGCTCAATGGGGCTCATAGAGACTGAAGTGGCAACCGCAGAGCCTGCACGAGTTGGCTCTAGGCCTTCTTCATACATACTGTGGGTCTTTAGCTTGAGGTTTTTGTTGGACTCCTAACAAGTGGAGTGGGTGTGTCTGACTCTTTCACCTAATGTGGGACCTTTTTCTTCCTACTGGGTTTCCTCATCTAGCCTTGATATGAGGAATTGTGCCTAGTCTTATTGCATTTTGGAATGCTGGGTTCCATTGATATCTCTGGGAGGCCTACTCCTTTCTGAAGGAAAATCAAGGAGCAGTGGAACTGGGGGAGAGGAGATGTGGGGGATGGGCTGGGAGGAGGGGAGGGAAGGAGGCTGTGGTTGGGATGTATTGTATGAAAGAAGAATAAACAAACAAAACATAATCAAACTATCATGTCAAATTTTGTAAATATAAACAAAAACAGAAAACAAACAAAAAAGAAAGCATGCAGGTTTCTGAGGGTTGATAGTAAAATAAAATAAAATGTAACAAAATAAAATATAATAAGATAAAACAAAAACTAACATATTAGAATTGGACTAAACAAACAAAGAAGCAGAAGGAAAAATGTCCAAGAGAAGGTACAAGAAACAGAGACCCACTGGTTTGCACACTCAAGAATCCTATAAAAACACTAAATTGGAAGCCATAATATATTAAGTATAGGACATGGTGCAAACCTGTACAGTCCCTGTTCATGCCAACATTCTATATTGATCTTATTTGTCTTTATTTTGCACTAATTATTACACTTTTAAAATTAATATTTATTTTCATTTTATTACTTATATGTTTGTGAATGCATATTATCTGTGGGGGTGATAGTGGCAGCCAATATATGATTCAGATACACCCCTTTCCTTCAGGTGGATTTATGTGCAACTGTGAGGCACCTGGCATGGGTGCTGTAAATCAAACTCTGATGCTCTGGAAGAGCAGCAGGTGCTTCTACACCCCAAGACATCTCTCTAGTCCCTAATTACTGCCCTTTGTTCAACCATTTTTCATCTTAGTTCCAGTGGTTGTATGTATACAAGTGTCATTTTGTGTTATTTTAATTGGATTCTTATTTTCTCAGTCATAATATCTTCTTGGCCCAAGCTGATATTGAGGCTTGGTTGTAAAACATGCAGTAAGAATGACAAAATACGTTGGTTTTTAATATAGACTACAGAATTAATTTAGTATAGATTGTTCTTCATTTGAAAGATTCTTGGTGCAAACTGAAATGTTATGCTGATACATTCATCTTAGTGGAAGAAGATGTAGCATTAATTAAATTGGACTATGCTTCTGGAAACTTCCTTGTGCTATCTTAGGATATGGTAGTGATTTTCCAGGACCACTGTAGAATACTGAAGATTTGAAGATTTCTTCAGTGGTTTCATTTTTCTCATTCAGTTTTGGAATTTCATTAATGGAATTTTCTTCATTTTTCTGATGGGCTGGCAACTTATTTTGTATGTGTGCATTTGTGTGTGTACCAGTAGAAGCAAAAAACAACTTGTAGGAGTTGGTTCTCTTTTTACTATGTGGGACCAGGGATCAAACTCACATTATAATGCTTGGTAACAAGTACCTGTACCCACTGAGGCATTCTCCTGTCCCAGAATTATTTCTTTTCTACCTCATATTTTAAAGTTATTTGTCTTTATTATTGTCTAAGTTATTTTCAAAAATTTTCAGTGGTAATAAGTTTTAAAAGTGATTGCATCAAAGGTATACAATTTGACTGTAATTTGAGGAAAAATGTATACTTAAGAAAACAAGCAAGCAAAAATTAGAATCTTTGTTTTAACCTGATTATGAATTCTTCAAAGTATTTGTTAAATTTACAAAGAAAAATTACATTTTATTATTAATTACAAGCAATGTTATTCATTCAAAACTATTTAAATGAGGTTGAGCTATGTAATATCCTAAAACTTTATTGTGATTTTAAACTAAAACTATTTGCATTTTTAATATTACTACATTTAACTATTCAAAAGGGTCATTTTTTGGATCATGAAGAAAAAATACATTCAATACCATAGAGTAATTGATAACATTTTATGTAAAAATCTGTGACATTCATAACATCTGTGAAGAAAGATGTGAAAAGCTATTCAATTTACCCTATCACTATCTGAGAAAATTTTTAGGAATTGTCCCCACAAATCCAAAATTGTAATAATCTCAACAATGGCAAAAAATGAGGAGGTCATTTTACATGGAATTATTTTTTCTTTAATCATCAAGGACCATTTTTTTCCGCATGCTCTGAAATAGACTTCCTATCATATTATTGGTTGTAAGTTAGTGCTATGACTATTCATCCACGTTTTTGCTTATACTAGTTTTCATTTTTCCTTTGGATTAGAAATGACGTATTTTCCTTAAACACCCCATGCCCCCCAAGGAGAAATGCCATGCATAAGCATCAAAGTTCTAAAAGGATAATTAAGAAGACTAAAGCATTGCTATTATATAATCAACCATGTCTATTATTGGTAAGTCTAAAGTGGGTCCCTCCAAATGGCAGTGCTGTTACATTTTCCTAAACAAAAGGGACTATTATAGGGTAAACAGAAGGATTGTTATTGGGTAAACAGAAGCCTAAATTCAGCATTCTTCTAGAATCTTGTAATGTGATTGTGCTGGTTTGAATAAGAATGGCCCCTATAGGCTCATATATATGAATGCTTAGTTATCAGGAAGTGGCACTATTTGAAAAGAATTAAAAAGATTAGGAGGTGTGGCTTTGTTGAAGGAAGTGTATCCCTGGAGATGGGCTTGAGGTTTCAAAAGCCCATGAAATGCCCAGAATTGCTCACTCTTGCTCTCTCTCTGCCTGTGGATGTAGCTCTCAGGAACTGTTCCAAGACCTGCCTGCATGTCACCATGCTCCCCATCATGATAATGATGGACTAAATCCCTGAAACAGTAAGCAAACCATAATTAAACATTTTCCTTTATAATATGGCACATGCCTTAAATCCCAACACTCAGGAGAGAGTTGCCGTGTTCATGGTGTCTCTTCACAGTAGTAGAAAAGTGACTGAGACAGTGGGTTTCTGTTTCCCATGACCTCCCTTAATCCTTCCCAAAGGACAACAGCTACCATGGGCATGGAAAGGGCATCTAGTTCCAGTCTAACTGAACAGCCTATACCAGCTCAAGTATTTCCATTTTGCTGATGATCATATAAAATATGTTTGCTTTCAGCCATTTTGCTTCTTTCTTCCCTGTCTCTGATGACAGATAGTCTTGGCAATTTGATCTTTAATAAATCTTTCTTTCTACCCATGGAGTGGTCCAGTTCTCTGGTTTCATTGTGCACTTGCTTACATTTAGTCCTAGAGAGCTATTAGCCTTCACTAGAGCAATCACCTTAGTATAAGACAAAACCATCAACATATATACAGATTCTAAATATGCATTCTACATCCTAAACCATCATGCTTCCACATGGCAGGAGAAAAGCTTCCTCGTCATCAAGTGAACATCTATTATTAAAGGGGTTCTAATTCTAAAGCTTCTAGAAGCCTCTTATTTTCCCAAACAGGCAACAGTTATTCATTGTCAACGTCACCAGGCCCCTACTAATGACATAGCTTTGGGAAATGTTTTTGATGACAAGACTGCTAAGGAGGCCAGCCAATACCATTCCCTCCTTCTTCTGTTGTCCTCTTGGCTCCTCCAAGCTTAACTCCTACTTGTTCTGAGTCCAAATGACAAGCCTTCCAAACTGTAGGGACTGTTACAGTCCCTCAGGGCTGGCGTTTTCTGCAGGACAGGTACTGTCTCCTGATGCTCAAGCAAAGCACTTCCTGACAGCCTTTCATATTAGTTCTCAACCTATCTACTGCTTCCTCTACCCTCTCTTTTTCTACCTGATTCTATTTTTCTTAAAGTTATCACCCAGGGAGATTCCACCTGCCCTCAAAGCTCCCTATAGTGGGCCTTGCAACCCCCTCCTTCTTTCAACCTATAGCAATTTTGGTGTAATCTTCTGGGGGAGGACTAGCAGATAAACTTCACACACATGCCTCTAAAGAAGAAACATAAATATCTTCTTACTATGGTAGACAATTTTGTAGGATGGGTAGAAGCTTAACCTACTAAAACAGAGACAGCAGAAGTGATCTATTCCCATATCATTAATGATGTTTTGCCAAGATTTGGACTTCCTAGATCCACACAATTGGATAATGGTCCATCATTCATCTCTAAAGTCACTCTGTTGTCGCAGAGTTTCTTGTCAGAACTGCCAACTCCAAAATAAATGCACAGAGACTTAATATTAATTAAAAATGCTCAGCCAATACCTTAGGCTTATTACTAGCTAACTCTTACAATTTAAATTAACCCACTTATATTAATCTACATTCTGCCATGTGGCGTTACTCTCTTTCATCTAGCACCTCCTGTTTCCTCTCCATGTCTAGCTGGTGACTCTTCTGACTCTGCCTTCCTTCTTCCCAGCATCCTCTCTGCCATGAAAATTCTGATCAGCCATCGGCCAATCAGCTATTTATTAACAATGAGAGCAATACTTATTTACAATGTACAAAGACTGTTCCACAGTATTTCCACCTTTTTGTCTAATTAAAAAGGAAGGTTTTAACTTTAACATAATAAAATTAAATATAACAAAAGCAGTTATCAAGTAAGAATTACAGTTACAATATCCAGTATATTTGTATTTGGCAAAATTAGAGAAAATACTCTATTATTTGTGTTTGTAAATCTAAAGTTTTATACCTAATTTACTTTTTCTCATAACTAAGAAAAACTATAAGTTTAATTATTTAGTCTTCAACTCCCTCAAACACCCAAGAAGTGTGTAATGTTACCTAATGATAGGGACATCTGGCTGACTGGGCAGTCACACAAAATTCTTCTGTAACATTGGAGCATCAAATGTTGGCCATAGGCCTAGTATATCTGACAGACATTTCTGAGAAGCAGGGAATTTTGAAGGACTGTCCTACCTTGTCTTGGCAAAGTTT
>LZPO01075878.1:77609-96509 GCA_001675575.1 Neotoma lepida
ATCTTTTAGGAATATTGGCGTTATTCTTCAGACTACTTCTTGTTGTTTGTGGTTACTGGTATCTTTGGGGTAACCTTGAGAAAATCAGGATAATTTTTAGGTCTTAGCTGGAGTAGTTTGTGGGGCTGGATCATCTCAACCAGCAGCCTTGAAGCTGTTTTGGATGCAAAGTTCTGAGGGGACTGTAACAGAGTCATTCTGAGATACTGGGCCATCTGTTTTCATTGGTGTTTGGTCTTCTTGTTCTGAAGATACATAAACTTTTAAAGGTAACATACATTACAAGTATGGACTATGTGGTGTGCACAAGTCAGTTAAAGATGATTTTTTGTTTTATGTTTGAACAGGTAAAATATATGTTACATGTTTCATATTTCTTTTAAGTTTATTTATGTTTATAGTCAGGATTTTCAGGGTATCTTCCCTGATGACACCTGATCCATATCAACCTGGAACAAATCCAGCCCCTCATCTCCTGTGGAAATAAAAGCTTAACCTTTTCCCCAAAGTAACATATCTTTTGACTTCAATTTTGAAGTTAATACATTTTTAACATATATAGGTTGACTTAATCCAGCAGATTTTATAATCCAATGTGTTTTAGCAGTTGTCATTAGCAATCAGAAAATCTAAAGACAGCACATACAGAATTCAGATTCTCTGTATATTTCCCATCTTTATGTTGCTTATTATATTTTTATTACTCTATTCCTTAAGGACTTTATTATTTTTAAACTATTTTTTAATCTATGGCTGTCTCTAACCTTTATCTTTTCTCTCCCAAGCCTATGTATATTTTTAAACACACTGTAATCCATTTAGAGTTTTTTTATTTTTCGAGTCTTATGTGGATGTAGCTGCCAGATATTTGGGCACCATTTGTAGGCAGAGTTTTTGTTGGGATTGCCAGCTCCAAAATAAGTGCACAGATACTTAATATTAATTGTAAATGCTCAAAGGGCATCAAGATCATGATGGGGAAACCTACAAAGACAACCAAACCAAACTAGTGGGAACTCATGAAATTTAGATCAACAGCTTTGGAGCTTGTATGGGACTGGACTAGGCCCTCTGCATAGTGAGACAGTTGTGTAGCTTGATCTGCTTAAGGGGCCCCCTGGCAATAGGATTATAATCCATCCCTGGTGCATGAGCAGACTTTTTGGAGCCCACTACCTATGATAGGACACTTCACACAACCTTGAGGCAGGAGGAAGGGCTTGGATCTGCCTCTACTAAATGTACCTCCCCATGGGAGGACTTACCTTCTTTTAGGAGGGAATGGGGTGCGAAGACGGAAGAGAGGGATCTTTGATTGGTACATAAAATGAATAAAAAAATTTTCTTAATAAAAAAGATTATAAATGCTCAGCCAATAGCTCAGGCTTGTTACTAGCTATTTCTTACATTTCAAATCAACTCATTTATATTAACCTACATTCTGCCATGTGGAGTTACCTCTCTTTCATCTTTCACCTCCTATTTCCTCTCCACATCTGGCTGGTGACTCCTCTGACTCTGCCTTCCTTCCCAGAATTGTCTCTGCCCTGAAAATACTAATTAGGTATTGGTCAATCAGCTTTTTATTAACAACTAGAGCAATACTTACTTGCAATGTACAAAGATTGTTCTACAGTATCATTAAGCTAGTTTGAAGGACTTTAGAGGTACAGTGGCACCTCCACATCCTCTACCACCACCAATCCTCAGGAGAGGTAGAAAGACTAATGGATTTATTAAGACATATCTATCAAAACTCTCTTTTGAACTTCACCTTCCTTATATTCAACTCCTACCTCTAGTCCTTGAGCTTCCTCCTCCCTCATCTATCTACTGATTCTATCACCCAAATCACTTTAAGATAGATATACCCTATGATTCTTAGCTTTACCTTCTGTTCATATTCTGTATCTATTTCAGCAAATTTTCACCCACCTGTTAGAGACAATCCAGAAATCAACCTTGGCCCTGTAACTATTCCAAATCCAGGTCACCATCCTAGCCTTGGTGGTTATATTAGGATTCATGTTGTTGTGATGAAACACCATAACAAAAACAATTTGGGGAGGACAGGATTTATTTGGTTTACATTCTCGTATCACTCTTCATCATTGAAGAAAATGAAGACAGGAACTCAAACAAGTCAGGGACCTTAACTTGGAAAAAGATAAAGAGGCCATGGAGGGTTGCTGCTTACTGGCTTGCTCCCCATGACTTGCTCAGCATTTCTTATAGAACATAGTGCCACCAGCATAGGGATGGCACCACCCATAATGGCCTGGCCCTCCCTCATCAATCACTAATTAGAAAAATGCCTTACAGCCGTATTTTATAGAGGCATTTTCTCAATTGAGGTTCCCTCCTATCAGGTAAGTCTAGCTTATGTCAAGTTGACATAAATATAGCCAGAACAGTGGTTCTGCAAAACCAAAGGACCCTTGATTTGTTGATTGTGGAAAGGGGGCACTTGCCTCTTCCTCAATGAAGAATGTTTCTGCTATGTGAATCAAACAAGCTAAATGGAAGAAAGGATTAAAGACACATGAATTGATTTACAAAATATGGTCTACTGATGCCAATGTAGGAATCTTGCTATAGTCCTCTCTGGAGCCCTGGCTTCTATCTTTCCTCAGGCCTCTGGTCTCTATCCTTCTCATGATAATGTTTGCTCCCTGTGTCTTCAGGCTCCTTCAGGAGAGATTTAGTGAAATAACCGAAAGGTCAGTAAATTAGATGCTGCTGATGGAATTTTCTTCAGTCTCCTACCATCACCTTCTGGCTTGAGCCACTGCTTTGGACCAGTATTCCAGACCCCTACTTCTTCTCAAGCCTCCAATCAGCAAGAGGTAGCCAGAGGATTATCATCACCCCTTATCATCAGCAAAAGGCTGAAATGTTAGACCCAAAGTGGACCCCCAAAATGACAGTGCTGGTAACAATATTCTAAAGTGAATCACTCTGAGTGTATAAACAGGATTTTATTGCATAGACAGAAACCTAAATTCAGCATTCCTCAGGAATCACATAAGGCAGAATTCTGTTTACCAAGGCCTCCCTTAATCCTCTCCCAAAGGGCCACTACCTCTGGCAAGTACATCTAGCTCCTTTCAGTTCCAACAGCCTGTGTCAAGTCAATGACCCTTATCTTTTGACTATCATATAAAAACTACTTGCTTGTCTGCTGTAGGTGAAAGTTTGTCTGGTCCTGTCCAGCTCCCACAGCTGCTTAGACCCAACTAAACACACAGAGGCTTATATCATTTTTAAACTATGGCCGTGGCAGGCTTCTCGCTAGCTAGCTCTTACATCTTAAATTAACCCATTTTAAAAATCTATGTCGCCACATGTTCCACGTGGCTTTACCTGTGTGCTGTTACATGCTGTTCTCTAGATGGCAGAATGGTGTTTGCCCAGCTCTGCTTTCTTCTTTTCTGCCCCTACTTCGAATGTCCTGCCTAACCTTATTCTGTCTCACCATTGGCCACACAGCTTTATTTATCAACCAATCAGAGCAACACATTTTCAGAAAGACATTCCCATCAGTCCACCGTATTGCTTCTCTCTGCCTGACAACCCCCCCTAAAATAACAAAGTTATTTTGAACCCCAGTAAACCTCTTCCCACTCATGAAGTACTCTGGTTCAATAGTTTTACTATGACCTTGCTTACAATTTTAATGCTTCAGAGTTTTTAAATTGTTTATTCACTTAATTTTATATGTAGGGGTATTTTTCCAGCAAGTAGATCTGTACACTGTGTGATGCCTGGTACCCACAGAGGCCAGAAAAGGGCATCAAATTCCCTAGAACTGGAGTTACAGATGGTTGTCAGCCACCATTTAGACACTAAGAATTGAAGCCTGGTCCTCTGGAAGAGCATCTAAGCTCTTATCCACTAAAACATCTCTCCAGTCTTAGAATTTTTAAAATTTATTTTATTATGTGTCTTTCATGTTTGTGTGCATGCATGCACACATGTGGGTACTCATGCAAGTGGATGTCTGGTGCCATGGTACACTTGTGGAAGTCAGAAGCAAATATCCAGAGTTGGTTCTTTACTTTCTCCTTGGCTTCCAGGTATCAAACTCAGTTCAGGTTTGAGCAGCAAATATTTTTATCTGCTAAGCCATCTCACCTCAGAAGGGTTTGTATGCTGTGGAGAAGAAACCACAAATGATCTTATCAAGCATCATTTCTGCTTTCAGTTATTCCTAAACTTTCAAATAATGATGAGAGGCAAAAATCTAACAAACCAAGCCCAAACTTAGTAAAGCTAAGGACAGTTTGTTACATCTGATGGAATGTCTTAAGCAAGTCAATATTCATAGACCACTAGTGTTTATGTTTTCGGTTAAGTATTTATATCATCATTGTCTCCAAGGCTTTTCCACATTTAATTTTTTAAAAGAGTAACAATGCATGTCAGTATATGCTACTAATCATAAAAATATTTAATTCTTTATTTCAATGGAATAAAATATATTGAACTAATTTTCAATGATGTTTATGTCATGCTATATGTTGTTGCAGCTTACATTAGCTCATAATACACTTTCAAGGTTGTGATGGAAAAAAAAAAACTTCTCAGTTATGTTCTCCTGGATCTTTCTATGTTTTCTTTATCTTTTTTATTAGACAAATGACCAGGACTATATGGAGAAAGGTGATTTTCTGGATTTCCAGTGCAGAGTAATTTGAGTAAGAAACAAAGTAAAAAGAGGAATTATTCAAATTCAATACCAAATTAATACAAATCAGTTTCTGCATTAACAAAGTAAAATGTAGTAATCTCTCCACACAAGAGTTGTACTTGCAGAGGATCAGGCTTTTAGGTTACAAGGTAGGAAAATACATATATTCATATATCTAAGCATGAATGTCCATATACATACAACAGAGAGGCATATTCATGCAGAGTATTGCAAAATGGCTTACTTGAAATTTTATTTCGTTTGTTATTATTGGGGAGGGGACATTCCACAGTGTATGTACAAGTCAGAGGACAATTTTTAGGAGTCCTTTCTGTTATGTCCTTTCACTTTTGTGTTGTTTCTTTCAGTTCTGGGGCTTGAGCTGAGGTGATACCATTAGATATGTAAAAGTCTTTGCTTACTGAGTTGTCTCACTGTCCCCAAATGCCCATCTTTAAAATTAAGTGGATTTAATGCCTGATACAGTAGCCATTTGTTCTTACCTGACTCTAGAAACCATCTTCCAAGACATCTGCTCACCAAAAAGTTGTAAGTACTAGTAAACAAGTTCTTTTTACTTAAAAGAAACTTGTCTAAACTTCAGCATGACTTTTTGTAAAAACAAAAAACAAAAAACAAAAAGAAAACAAAAACAAACAAACAAACAAACAAAAAACCCAAAAAGTAAAGACTTTCTTAAAAGAAAAAAAAATCCTATGAATTATTAATTGACACCAGAATCACACCCAAAGCACATAGATAGGGGAGAGTGATTTCTCTAAAATTTCTGGGTGAAATTTCTAATAAACTTCAGAATATTACATAGCACTTTTTGAGAGAAAACTCAATTATGTACTTTCTGTACTCTGAAAAAAGTTAAATATGTATAGTGCTTGAATCTATTTTTTAAAAATGGATACTATTTTCTCCAATTCCAGAACAGTATGCTAATGGAATTCATTTTCAACTGTATTCTGGGTAAAAAATAGTAAAGTACAGGTATGAATCCACATCAAGGATTCAATGTGATAATATAATTTAAGTGAACAAGTACAAGCTCACTGCATAGTGACTGTTCAATACATGTTTCTTTTGTTTTGTTTGTAAACTTGCTGAAGTTGAGAAGGGTTGATTTTACAAAATTATCAGCAGTTATTTAGCCACTAAGAGTGAATGAATGGGTGGAGACCTATAACCTGAAATTTTAGTATCAGAGTTGTATAAAGAGAGCCAAGATAATTCTTTTGAAGGCCAAAATATATATTATTTTCTCTCCACATTCCCTCTATGCTTTTAGCATCTTTAGAATTCAAACAGTTTTCCACAGGAGATAAAGTTGTTTCTTTTAAGTACACTAGAACATGTCAGAGATTCCCTAAATCAGCCATCATTAAATCCACTTAAGGAAATTCAGAAACCCTAGATTCTTCAGCTGGAAAAAAATGGATCTAATGACTATTTTTTCCAGTAAGGGAGAGGAATAAAGATTCTTTGTTTCTCCCTCCATTTAATGATTATTACAAACTGCAAGACACAAGAAGCTACTCACAGGTCAATTATCTGTGCTTGGAGGTCTTCTGGGAGCATTTGCCCCTCTTACTCTGTACTATCAAAGGAAAATGTTTTTCTAATTTTTCTTTTATTTTTTTGAGTTTTTCACACACACACAATTTTGTGACTGTATTCACCAACCCCCCTCCCATTATCCTCTGGTATCCCCTTCCCTCTAAATATCTTCTTCTTCCCAATTTGTCCCTAGGTGGTTACATCCGTTAAGTAAACTACAGCAAAATTTAATGGTCAGTAGGTTCTCAGCACAGAGTAGAACCTCATAACACCTACTCTGTCCATGGTTGAATGTTGAAGGGCCAATCTTGGGCAGGTATCCATAGCTTCTTTGTTGTGTTTGTGATTGAAAAAGGTAGATCATATCTGTTATAGCATCTAATCTTTAATGCAGTACAACATGTACTCGATCAACTACTTGCCACTTAAGTATATAAAAGGCTTGGCTTAAAGTCAAACCTCTGGCAAAAATCCTCTCTAATCAAATCACTTGAAAACTGTTGAGGACATAAAGAAGTAACTTCATTAATTCATTATTACATATACTTATAATATATAATATACTGACTTGATTGTGTCTTTTGATAGGCTTCCATATATGATGTCAATTTAAAAGATGTTATTTTTGGATAGCTACATTATCCACACAGATACACCTGTAAAAGTAAATAACCATATTGGCAGTGTGTGTATTTCCTTCCCCTGCTTTATCTTCTGTGAAAAATACGTGGGTGAACGTTGTTTTAAAAAACATAGTGCTATCTAGTTTACATTGTACCATATTATACAAGTTTAGCACTAATACTTTTGCTTGTTTGTAAAGCATACTACATGTTTATTGATTAATTTATTGTCAGTTTAGGAATAGGGAATAATAAAACAGGCTCATCAAAATAATTTCAGAATGCAGGAACTGTGGCAATCCCTGGTCATGCTAAACCAGCATTCACCTTATCCCAGGTGTCAATGTCCTAGTCTACCCTTGCTCCTTCCTAATTCTTCTTCCAAAATGAGAATCCTCCAACTATTAGTGCCAGCTTTTAAGTCCTTATCATTTATTTTTCTTTAGACACAGAGTCATACTCACTCTTGACTGCGATTATAACCACTTAGCATTCTGAATCATATCATGGCCTGAAGTCAAACCTCTACCAAAAATTCCTCTCTGGTCAAACCATTTCACATTGTCTTTTCTCTAAATTCACATAGTAATGATCATCTCAATTCTACCTTCATTTTTAATATAACATCATGCCTTGTGGTACTGGTTTATAGTCATGAATTTCTTAGTAGTTTTAATGTATATTTGTCTTGTTTAGTCATACGTGGCTTTAAGTGCCTTAGGGTTTGTGCTTTTATTCTTATATTTCTCTGTGTTCAACATTACCTATCTCAGGACCTGGAGTGTGCATTTAGGGAATTTGTGGTAAATGGTTATGGAATAATTCTCACGTTTTAAGATATAAAGATCCTTAAATGCCTTTATTTTTACAGACTAACATTTTAGCTAATATAAACGCTACTTTTTGTAATTTTTCAACTTCTTTCAGTAATAATGTTGGTAGAAAATTTATATGCATCTTGCCAGGGACTATTTACAATCTATTTATTCACATATGTTCTTGGATATTACCCCAGAAGTGTTGACACTGGAAAACTTGAAATACGTATTTCTACTGCATACTCTAATTTACCTAAGCAGGAGCATATGTAAAAATATACCATATGCTGGTTATGAACTAGAAGAATTTCTGCTTACAGTTCCATTGTTTTCTTACCCCACTGGGAATTTAAGAAAATATTATATGGGTTCACATAAATCAAAGATTTCCTCACAATTGACATTCCTTGCTTGTCCTCAGTTTTAACTAACACAATGAACTCCTCCTTTGCATGTTGTGCCTAAACTATAGAATTCTGGGACTAGAAAGAAGCAATCTTGTCCAAGCTTTCCTAAGAGTGCATAATAGAAGATAGCAAACCATCTGTGGTAGCTTTTTTTCTAAAGATGTCATCAGTCTATGCAATGCCTCTTTGTAGGCTAGATTCCTTTGGATCACTTATAATGTGAATGCAACTCATGCTAAATTCAATTCTACTGAAAATTGTGATGAAATTATTTTCCACTACGTAATTAGTGGAAATCAACCATGAAAGTAAAATGTGAATCTTTTGAAACATTTCTTTCTGTTGGAAGTTAATTAATTGACAGAAGTTTCAAGGCATAGTGGATGAGATTGTGAGAATCACTTGCAAAATGGTTGATAAATAGAACTTATTTCCCTGTTATATTATTCTTAGCACTTCTGTAAGATCTCAGTTTGAGTGAGAAGGAGAAATTGTATGCTAAAACTTATCACAGTTTATACATAGCTTTCTAAAGTATTCTAAATGTTCACTTCGGCTCTGTACATCCTAGCCTGTTGTTCACAGACCGTGGTAGCATCTTACCGAAACTTCCATGGAGGATAAACACCCTCATTCTTTCTGGCCATTTCAATTTTTTTGTTAATTAGAAAAATACTCACTTAAGCTAATCAACATTATGGAAATATTAAACTAGTATAATATATTGGGAATTAAAAAAGACCTCATTTTAAAAACAAATATTTACATAGAATATATGAGAAGAAATACATTCAGAAAAGAAGCTTAAAAAAGAAAAACAGCTTATGTGCATATAATTCTATATGTTATTCTGGTATTTGTCCTATTTTATTATTGATTATTATTAATTGTTACTGTTTCACTTATGCATTAGGCTTCATGATAGGTATGTACATATTGGATAATCATAGAATCAACAAAATAAGACATGAAAAGTGAAAACAAAACTTAAATTATGTAAGATTAAACAAAGTTTTGGAACTGAAGAAATATAAAAATTAATTTGTATTGATTTATTTTATCAACAACTTCAAAGACCTTTCTAAACCTCTTAGATTTTTTGATTTTCACAAATGACCTATAGTTAAAACTGTAGTCACTATTGAATACAATTTGTACACAAAAAGATATTTTAAACAAAATATTGCAGGATGATATAGGAAAAATAAGATAAACGGAGCTCTTGATTCTGCATCTGCTTTACTTGTGTAACCAATGTGTATGTTTTTTAAGTTTTTGAATCTCACCTATCTTACTTGTAAAACAAGGATATTAATCACTAATTTTTCCTAATGCCTAGAACTTATTAGGAGCTCAGTAAAGGGTAATTGTTGTTATCTACTTGCACCGGGAATGGTGAACTCCTTCTTTTTTCTTCCATGATGCTCTGTTATTATTTTATTGCTAGATTTATTATTACTTTATGCTTATCAGATATTTGTTTCCCTCTTAAGAAGAATAGTCTAGTGTTTCATTTATATTTCAGCCTGCAGCAAAGCACATGGCACATTTGGAATGCCTACTCAAGATTTTTTATTAACATACTATTTTTATTGAGTATTTGGAAATTTCATATGATGCACCCTGATCATATTCACTTCCCAGTGCTCGCATGTCCAGTCTTCACCATTGTGACCTCCCCCAAAACAGAAGAAGAAATATCAAGTCAAGATTTATAGAAAACCAAATGCAAAAATTATTTCCAAGCACTTCCTGGCTTCCTGGATATGTTTATTCACACTTGGCCTTGGAAGTGTAGTGTGGTCTTTTGGATGTCAAGTTACAAAACATTAGGAACAAATGCACAATAATAGAAAACAATATTGTATTATCAATATGGTTAAAATTGCAGGAAACGTTAAGTGTTTTATCCTATGCCTAAATTATGCTAAATAATATTGAAAGAGACAAAGAAAAATCCTCGGACACAGTTCCCAGAGAGGGTGCTCACATTCTTTGCACTGTGCTAAGTTTTTGAGGACAAAGTATGAGGGAAAGAGAGATAATGCATGTAAAGTATTTTAGCAGAATTCTTGAATCATACATAAGTTTCCATAAATATTACCAGAGCAAGGGAAGGGAAGTGAGAGTAAGGGGGAGAGGGAGAGGCATTGGGTGAAGAAGAGAGAGAGCTAGAGCAAGCTAAGAATTTTATAAAAGGAACAATAAGAGTTCAATCTCAATTTGTTCCAGGGGTGGCATTGCTAATTCTTCCTTCCACTGCCATCCTTAAAGGAATTTTAACAGAAAGTGAAAAAAAACCCACTTTATAATATTGAAAACAATCATTATTAAATAATGATTGTGACAGCCACTTATTGTGGATAAAACTTTTGAGTTGATGATGAACTTCTTTCCTCTGGAAGGCGTTTTTATATAGCTCTGGCTAACCCCAGATTCTTGTACTCCTGATTCTTTTTCATGCAATTTCCAAGTGTTGGGAATAAAGCAATGTATCTGCAAACCCAGCTAATAATGAGCTTTAGAAAAGCTAACAAATAAACTATTTTTTATTAATTAAGTATAGTTAGGAAATGTGTACTTTGAGAATGTTTATAATTTGAAGATACAGTTCAATTCTGCTAGGAAATATGTGAACAGTCTCAGAAGTGTTTGCAAGTAAATATGATTTAAAAAACATAAGCCCCCAATGAGAGCTTTTGTACTATGTGTAAAAATATAATCATTACTTAATCCATATTTTTATTCTTTATTTTTAGTTTTCATATCTTTTGAGGAAGCATTCTTTGTCATCTAAGAGACTATTTTGAAGATTATTTGTGGCAGCTGGCTTTTGAATTGCATTCTAGCTTAATATTTCTTTTTATTGAACTATATTCTTTAGAACTCACAAAGAGAAAAATCTAGAAAATTCTACAAAATGAAAATTGTAGTTTAGTGAATATGAAAAAATGAGATGGTCATTTAATATAATCTTCAACAAATTAAATTAAACATCTTTTAGTTATGAAGCATCCATTCTTTATTCATGAAGTACAGAACTGTGCTTGATCACTTCTCTGTGTAATTCTGTAGATGTTCAAAACAATAAAATCTTAAGAGTGGGCCCACTCTTCTAAGTGACTTCTGCCTCCCTCTGTATCTTTGTTTAACACAGTTATTTAACTCCAAAACAGTGTGCAAAGCATCTTTAACTCATTCTTAGGTTTATCTTCATTGTCTTTCAAGAAAATACAAGAGCATGCTAAACATTTTGTCGCAAAGGAGGTAGCCTGACTTTTGGAAGAAATATTGTTGAAACTTTGAATTCACATAGTACTTTCACAGTCTGCTAGAGATCTATTGGGGTTGGATCTCTCTTTTGCTTTGATATGTAAATGGAGATATTACTTTCTCCCAGGGGACCCTGAAGATCTGCCAAAGCACATAAGAGTAGATGCCCTTCAGGATGGAAGCCAAGCTTCCTAGAAGAGCAGTCAAAGCCAAGTTTGTTTTGGGACTGCACAATAAAATACCTCTATTAATAGTTTTTATTTCCAATATAAATGTTTATATATTTACTCAGTTACTCATCTTGGTTAGCCGATAGTTAGAAAACAATTCTTTTCCTGTTCCTTTTTCTGGTTAATGTGTTATAAACTTATAGCCTGCTTCAAAGATGTTGTTTATGCTTCTTTTGACATATTTCATAAAACAATACCTATTCCTTAAATAAAAGTGATATTAGCAACTACACACACACACACACACACACACATATATATATATACATATATACACACACATATATAAAAGATTTTTTTTTATTTTTAATTATGTATCTGTGTGAGTTCATTTATATGAATATGCATGCCTGTGTAGGCCTAAAAATGATGTCAAATTCCCTGAAGCTGAAGTTACAGGCAAGTTGTGAGCCATCCTACATGGATGCTGGAAACTGAACTCAGGTCCTCTGCAAGAGCAGAATATTCTCTTAGCTGCCAAGCCATCTCTGTAGCTCCAATAGATACATGTTTTCTGTTCTGGATTATTTTGTAGTACTTCCTGCTTATGTGGTATATAACTTATAAGGTGAGAGTAAATAGTTCCAGTGCTTTTATTAATGGCTTATGTTGTTTACATATTTCCCTAACTTGATAGCTCTCATTATAGATTAAATTCTGAAGTATTTACATAGTGATTCTGATGATTAATTAAAGCTTACTTAATTATTTACTTAGTGATGCTAATAACTTTATTAATAGTTTTTACTTCCATGATAAATATTTAGATATACTCAGTCAAATAAAAGTTGAATAATATTAAATAAATTTACTAGTTATTTATTTATGCCATTATTATCCAATTTGAAATTAGATCAGATTAATTTGTGAAGAAATTTCTCATATATGCACTCAAAATCACATAATTTTAAGATGATAACTTTCCAAATAATAATTTGAAATAATAAATTTCAATTAAATATCCTTAATGTAGGAATAATAATATTTTCATTTGGTAATACAATATATATCTTTTTAGTTAAATGAAAACTAAAATTATTTATTGTTTTTCCCTTTCCCATCCAGGTTTCTTTCCATATTTATATCTTTTTTTTCTTCCTCTCCTTTCCTGCCTTTTCATTTCATTTCATTTACCCTTTTTCCCTCTTAGTCTTGCAGTTTTTGATAATTTTCTCTGTTGTTTGAATTATAAAAGCCACTTTTGATTTGTAAAATCATTTTGCTCAAAGAATACAATGCTCACAGACATTCAAAAATTACACTCATAAAAAATACCAACAACATCTGCTTTCTTAATCTCAAATGTATTATCTTTGATAGTTTAGTCAATTCAGGCCTAAATATATTTTGCTTACAACACTTTGAAGAAATAAACAACCTTTTTGTGATTAGATAAAGGCATTATCAAAATCAGAAAAAAAAAGGCAATTGCTATTTCGTTGGTTTTATTTCTTAAATTAAGCCTGTATCTTAAAAATGTCTTGAAAGCTAGGGTAAACATTATATATTTGCTAGACTTCCTTCTCAAATAATATAAATATAACACACAGGTAATTCAAAAATTATCAAGTAAAAATTATGGAACATGTTAGTTTATAAAATGTATATTATATTCTATGTGAGGTTTATAAAACACTATCTGGCTCATGCCAATTGATAGCTGGGTGAGTTTATCTCTAGGCATTAATAAGCAATGAAAAGTTAACTGAAAACTACAGAGGCCTGAAGGATAACAGAGGGAAACTCATTTGTCTAGTATTTTTCATTACCTCCTTTCTCCTCTTTCAATTACAAAGGCCAAGTTTCAGTGTCATTAGAATAATCCCTTTCAGATAGTGATTGAAAAGGTAGGGGTTTGTTCATAAAATGTACAATTTAAAAGCAAATTGCAAGTACTTAAAATATATAGACTCTAGGAGACTACAGAGGCTCTTGCTGAGAGGAATTGGCATCCAGAAACATCTGGAAACTTATATTTGGTGGTCATTTCCACAAGCATATTTTCAATGGATCATTTTCATTTATTTTTATTTTTTAAAAATAAGTTCAGACTCTTGGGGGGTTGTCAAATGCTATATAGCTTTGAAAAATATAGTAGCTGTGTTAAAAGATTTGGTTACTTGTTCTTTATTAGTGTAGAAGGACTCACAAGTGAGAAAAAATTAAAATAAAACTTTGTACTTTGTAAAAAACGTATTTTATACCAACTGTCACCAACTATAAGAGCTGTAAATACTATCAAAGCCAACAAAATGAACTTGTCAAATAGACTCAATACAATCTAACAATGAATGGAGAGAAGTAACTTTTTATATTTCTGAAGCTTTTATTGTTATATTAAACATACTAAAATATTAACTGTCACATTTGTGACATAATCATTTAGACTGAGGGTGCCCTTTAGGCAGTATCTACAGAGTATTCTAAATTCTTCCAAACATGTGTAAGCTTTCAGTATCTTCTTACCTCTCTACATTCCAGTTCCCAGTGGCCAGGGTTTTTTTTAAAGGCCCCTTTTTTATGGATTACAGATTTTACATGCTGGAATCATCTCACGTTGAATTTGGTTGCTCCCACATTAATTTCTAATCATAATCCTAATAATTGCTCCATTTCGTTCAAGTTTCAGGGGCTTTAAAAATATGCTTTCTGTAGACTAGTGTTACTTAGGTGGCTGCCTACAGAGGATTCCACCTCTGTAGGATTCATCAATTTAACAAATACATTTATTATATATTTATTGAATATCAGCCATGATAGGCATTGAAACTATATTTCAATAAATATATTAAATATTATGTAAGGATTCTAAGATCAGAATTTACTATCTCCATATTTAGACATGATTTTTACAAGAGGTGTTACAATAAGTGATTCTCCTTAGAGATTTAGTTTTATTATTTTTGTTACAGAGACTTGAGGTGTTGAATAAGAACTGTGTTTGTGAAAAGTAAACAGCCACCCAATAGTGGGTCTTAAGTGAATTTAAGGAGAAAAGGTTGGCATTTTTCATGAGGTAGAATACAATCGAAAATAGAGCAGTGCTATTTAAGAACATGTAGGTTTGTGAGACAATTATTTGTACTCTATGCAAAACAGTGGTACAGCTGGAGCATATGGCAAATGTTTTTGCAGCATTCTGAGAATTCTCCATAGTGCTGTTCATATTGGCTGCATCAGTTTCCAATCCCACCAGAGGTAAGTGCCCTTTCCCCACACCCTTGCCAGCATTGTTGTCAACTGTTTTGTTGATCTTTGCCATTTTTACTGGAGTGAGATGAAATCCCAAAAAAGTTTTAATTTAGATTTCAGCAATAGCTAAAATATTTTTAGCCATTTTTATATTCTATTTGAAAATTCTGTTAGATCCCTAGCCCATTTTTAAGTTAGTCATTTGTTTCTTGATTCCTTGTTGTTTGATTTCTTTGTATTTTTGAATGTTAATCCACTGTCAGATATATAGCTGGCAAAAATTCCCTTCCACTTTGTTAGCTGTTTCTTCTTCTTCTTCTTCTTCTTCTTCTTCTTCTTCTTCTTCTTCTTCTTCTTCTTCTTCTTCTTCTTCTTCTTCTTCTTCTTCTTCTTCTTCTTNTCTTCTTCTTTCCCTTCTCTTTCTTCTCCTCTTCCTTCTTCCTCCTCTTCTTGCTCTTCCTCTTCCTCCTCCTCCATCTAGCATAACCTCTATCAGGTCATACTCATATAGCTAATATATTATTAAGAATATGAGAACTATTTCTTGCTTATAAGGAAAATAAATTCCAACTGTAACATTGACAGGTTGTTCAGTCAGGGTGGATGGGGTTGCAGATTGATTTTTATTGTATTTTAATTACAACATTTCTCCCTTCCCTTTCCTCCCTCCAAACCTTTCTGTATACCCCTCCTTGGTCTCTTTCAAACTCATGACTTCTTTTTCCATCAGTTGTTATTGCATGTATATATGCATTTGAATATATGTATGTATTCCTAAATATAACCTGTAGAATGTATACAATATGACCTGTATTTATGTTTTTAAGATTGCCCATTTGTCATTGAACAAAAAAATTGATGCACTCTTTCCTGGGGAAGGCCACTTATATTGCTCCCAGTCAACTTTCAGTTTACTATAGTCTTTTGTGTAGGGTTGAGGCCTCATGAGTTTTTCCCTGTCCAGTTTGTCATCTTCCTTGGTGTCCTTCTTGTTCAGTAAGCTTCTTTGTTACTCCATTGTTTTCTTAGATGTACAAATGCTTTTTAGTTTTATGAGGTCGCATTTGTCAATTGTTGGACAAAATTCCTGGAAAAATGGAGTCCAATTTAGAGCAGCCTTTCCTACAGCTACCTATCTTTTATAGGGTGCTAACTTTGTTTTCTTCTTGCAGTTTTTGTGTTTGAGGTTTCATATTGAGTACTTTTATGCAGGGAGTTAATTTGTGTGATGAGTGATAGATATTGGTCTAATTCTATTCTTCTACATATAGATACCCTTTTTCCCAAGCACTACATTGAAAAGGAGTGGGGATAGTAGATATCTCTGTCTTGTGTCTAATTTTAATATGGGTATCAAATACTATCTCCATATTTAGACATGATTTTTACAAGAGGTATTACAATAAGTGATTCTCCTTAGAGATTTTTTTTTTATTTTTGTTACAGAGACTTGAGGTGTTGAATAAGAACTGTGTTTGTGAAAAGTTTTTCTCCATTTAAGGTGATGCTGTGCTGTGGGACAGTCTTTCTGTATGCTGTGAACTTAAGTTGCTCCCATTGGCTAATTTCTTGAGATGATCAGGTGAATTTTGTCTTTAAGTCCACTTCTATGGTTTAATACATTTTTGGCTTTCGTATGTTGAACCACACCTGTATTTCAGGGATGTACATATATCCTTGACCATGTGGACCATCTTTTTGATGTATGACTGTATTTGTTTTACAAGTAGTATTTTATTGAAAAAAAATCAAATCTATGTTCATCAGGTATATTAGCCTTAGTTTTATTTTCTATGTATATATCTTTACCTGGTTTTAATATTAGAGTAATACTGGATTTATAGAAGAACTTTGGGTGTTCTCCTTCTGTTTCTCATTTTTTAAACCATTTAAGAAGGATCAAAAGTTGATCTTCTTGGAAAGTGTGGTGGAATTGTGCTCTCAATTCTTCTGGGCTGGAGAAATTTTTAGTTAAAATTCTTGTTTAAATAGCCTTTTAAATATCCAGTATTCTCTGTAGGATGGTTTGGCGGACATGAATTCTTCTAGCCTGTCTCTAAAACTAGGGATGTTGTGGCTCTGGAGACCTACCATGGAAGGTAGTGTACAAGCTGCATGTCTGCAGCTAGAACTGGGAACGTAGTCCTGATGCTGTGAGGTTTAAAAGATTCAACAAGGAAAGCAGGGAGATGAACTGTTCCTCCAGAGACTGACTTTTTTAACGTTTGACTAACTTCATATTTTCCCTTCACTTCAGTCTTTAATTGTGGACCAAATTTTGAATAAAAGATAAGGAAAACTGATAAACTATAGATAAACAGCCATTGAGTTGGAAGTTAATTTTTGCATAACTCATGGCTCTTGATATTAATTTTACAGTTTCCAATTTACATAATTTAATTTTATATATAATTTTGAAAACCATAGCCAAGAATCATAATCAGCATGAATTTATGTCATTACATTGTAAAGGTTTTTTAAAAAAATCTTATTTTATTGCTCATAGCTAATGTTCTTTCTTTCTAGACATAACTTTGCTTGTGTAAACTAATACTGTCAGGGGTAGCTTTCTTGGTAGACAGAGAAGTCCTTAAGAGTGATGGAAATGTAAAGCCCTTTGTCTCTGAAAATAAACAGTAGTGTTGTGGCAGTACATAATAGAGGGAAAGAGCCAGTCAGTGCAGACTGAGGTGAAGTTGAGCAATACGGTTAAAAGATGTGTATGAGGGTAAAATTCCCAGTGAAACATTACTATGTATGGAGTAGTCGACTATTTCATAAACTTAAGAACATATTCAATTTTTGCTTGTTCCTATTTGGAAATATCCATTAGATCATTGTGAGCTCACCAGTAAGTGTACAAATGGACATTATAAGATTCTCTAAGAATTTTTTTCTTATTTTCTAATAGATCAACAGAAGGTGGTAAGGTCCAAGGATCCCCTTCCCCATGATAGGTAGCCATCATGAGGGTTTGACTTTTGTGGGCCCAATGTCACTTGTCATGGCTGCTTGAGCTTAGAAGATTACATTTCATAGACTTTCTCTCTATCTTTCTGTTTTTACATCATTTCTGATTTTTTCTGCAATTTTCCTTGACTTTCAATGATGTGGTATAAATGCTTTGTTTAGAACTGATCTCTCAGCCATCCTTTATTTTCAGTGTTTTATACAGCCATGTGTCCCTAGAGATCACTAAGAATGTTGTTCAGGACAAAATCATAAATTTATTTAAAATATAATGAGGTTTATTTTTGTAAATTTTTGCTGCTTGATTATATGGGTCTTTAAAAAATATATTAATGCATAAAATATATAATATATATGATATGTATGCCACAACAATAAATATATATGTATATATGTATATACACACTTGTGTGTGTTTATGCACATGTGTACATGCACACATGTGCGTGCAGAAGTCAGAGGACAATTTCTGAGTCAGTTCATTCCTCCCATCATGTGAGTCCCAGGGATCAAACTCAGGTTCTAAGGTCTTGAGGAAAGCATCTTTATCACCTGATTTATCTTTCAAGGTCAGACTTTGCAGATGACAATATGCTATAATGTCAAATGTTTGGACAGGACTCTAGACAGTTTCATCTCTGTTTTCATGTCATGTATACATGCATGATTTATAAAATACATAATTCAAAAATAAGAGAAAACATTTGTCTTTTGGAGTTAGTCTTAATTCACCTACTATGACAATCTCTGGTTGCATAATTTTTTTCTCTAACCAATATAATTTTATTCTTCTTTATTGCTGAAACACACATAGAAACACATGCATATATCTAACCTGTTCTTTATACATTCATCTGTTGTTGACTAAGTTGCTTCATAATTTAGCTATGGTCTGTTTGTTTTGTAGAGACAGGGTCTTACTATGTAGCTTTGATTGTCTTGGCACTCACTATGTAAACTAGGTGGGCCTTGAACTCACATAGATCCTCCCGCCTCTGCCTCCTGAGTGCTGGGATTAAAGATTTTTCATGCCGGGCGATGGTGGCGCACGCCTTTGATCCCAGCACTCGGGAGGCAGAGGCAGGCGTATCTATGTGAGTTCCAGGCCAGCCTGGGCTACCGAGTGAGTTC
>LZPO01075878.1:101164-123088 GCA_001675575.1 Neotoma lepida
GAGAGAGAGAAAGAGAGAGAGAGAGAGAGAGAGTAACATGAATCTTAAAAGGTCTTATTAATAAAAAATACTCAAGGTCAGATATTGTGGTCAATTCTGAAAGATCAGAGAGACAGAACAAGCCACAGCCAACCTCACCTTGCCAACTCCTCAGCTGATCTTGTTTCCTCAATGACCCAATTCTGCTTAGAAGCTCAGTTTGTGTTTGTCTGGCATCTGATTCACCCTTTCAACACACAGCACCTCCACCTGCACTTCAGTACCTCCTTCAGTCTGAATTTGACCCACTCCTAGATAACTCACATGGACTTTTGTGATCTGATTCATATGGAAATCAGGTACCCAGATGTCCTTGAGCAGATCTAGATGGATCTGTTCCATAGCCACTTGTGTTGAAATCACCTGGACCTGAAGCAGTACTAACACATACCCCTTCCCAAGTTATAAAAATTCATTGAAGTCACTGGTTCAAATGCCTCTACTGAAAGTATTTCTTTAGGTACTACATTCCTCGATATATTTTGAGGATCAGAAAGATGCCTCCTTAACTAATGTCCTTACATGTCACATAGAGTACAGTGCTTGGGTATATCTCTAGTATAAATTATTAACACTAAGTGGTCTTGAACTGGCCACAGCTCTTAAGACACAGTGTTACAGACTGTTGTTGTTTGTTTGTTTGTTTGTTTGGTCAATATGCTGATACCATGCTCCTAGTTCTGCCATCGTTCAGATATAACAGTTATAAAAAGGCTTTTAATGGAAACAACCTAGATGCCCCTCAGCCGAAGAACGGATAAAGAAAATGTGGTACATTTACACAATGAGGAAGAGTAACGAAAGAGTCATCTTGATGGGGGGGCATTATGGGATTAATGAGAAACCTAGTACCAGGAATCCACAAGGATGACCAAAGTTAAGAGGCCTAGAAAGAGTAGAGAGAGTGCCTGAACTGGCCTTCTCCTGTAATCAGATTGGTGACTGCCCTAATTGTCATTAGAGAGCCTATCCAGTAACTGATGGAAGCAGATGCAGAGTTCCAGGAGTCCTGCTGAAGAAAGGGAGGAGGGATTGTATGAGCCAGCGAGGTCAAGGTCATGATGAGGGGAACCCACAGAGACAGCTGACCTGAGCTCATGAGAGCTCATGGACTCTGGACCAACAGTTAAGGAGCCTGCATGGGACTGACTTAGGCCCTCTGCATGTGACAGTAGTGTAATTTGGTCTGTAAGGCTCCTAGCAGTTTGATCAGGACCTGTCCCTGGTACTCAGCTGGCTTTTGGGAACCTGTTCCCCATGCTAGATTACTTTGTCCAGCCTTGATGCAGGGGGAGGAGCTTGGTCTTGCCTCAACTTGATGTGCCATGCTTTGTTGACCCCCATGGGAAGCCTTCCCCTTTCTGGATGGAGACAGAGGAGGAGTGGATAGGGAAGTTGGTAGGTGGGAGTTGGGGAAGGGAACAGGAGTAGAGGAGGGAGGGTAAACTCTGGTCAGTATGTAAAATAAATGAAAAAATGTTAATTAAATTAAAAAAGTACAAGCAATGGCAGTACCCCAACAATTTCTCAGACTCTCAAGTCATCTTCATTAGCACACATTTTTATTGAATAGATCATTACCTCAATGGCTTAATCAAGTGGTGCTGCAGTAACAAACACTCAAACTTCAGTGATTTTATATAACAAAAAGCTATATTTTCACATCACATTGTAGGCTATCTTAGAGGTTATACTACAAGCTTTTCTTCAGAGACCCATGTTCTTTCTATATCATTGCTTCATCCATTTTGAATACTAACCAGGACATTCAAAGACTTCTAAGTCACACTCACTGCCACAGCCTACCTATAAGGGAGATATTAGATAATGTAATCTTGGACTATAAAAGATGAAACAAGATTGGCTTTCTCTGCTCTTTCCTGACATCTGACTCTTACAGTATTTTACCCTGTGTTCCATGATGGGCCCTGTGCTTTGTGTTGTGCATGCACGCACGTGTGTGTGTGTGTGTGTGTGTGTGCTGTCTCTTATACACATCTAGATGTGTATAAGAGACAGGTGTGTGTGTGTGTGTGTGTGATAGATGTCCCATTTGTGGATGAGTACTCCATTGGCACATATTCTCTACATTTTGACTAGTTGAGTTTGGAGTTAACTACTTTTCATTGAACAAAGAATTCTCTGATGACATCTCTGAGCTATATTATTCTATGTGCAGAGAAACATGAATTTAGATAGCTTGATTCTGTGCCCATTTAGCAGAATAATAATAGTAGGTTCACCCTTGGGACTTGAGAGCTTCCAAACCATGGGTTCTTGCCTAGATTTATAGAACCAAGCATGTGTTTCCTCCTGTGGAGTGAGCCTTAAATCCAGTGAGATTGCAATTGGTTATTCAAATACTATTTATGTCACCATTTGCCCATGTTAATATATTGCCACATAGATCATTATTGCACTTCACAAGGTAAACAGCTGGGTGAAACTGTTGATGATTATTCTTCCAAGCTGGCTGTGTAGTGCCTTCCAGTTCTATAAAACTACCAGTCAGCAGGAAGGAAGTTCCTGGTTATTTCTGACTTGATTTATTTATATTTTCTGACCAATTGGTATGCTGTTTTCATAAATATGGTCTTACCATTAAATTCTAGTGGGCAATCAAGAGCAGTGGTCATATCTCACATTGTAGTCTCTGTGACACATTTCACCAAAAACTGGAGGGGAAGTAGCCCACATCCATCACTGGGTTTTTTTTTACGTGATAATCTATGGCTTCTGTGATGAGCATATGAATATATATGTATAAATATGTATAGATCTTATAAAATAGTAGATATATGTATGGCTTTCTACTATTTTAGTGTCAGTTAGTGCTCCTCTTTCCCTTACTTGACTCTCTACTCACTTAAAACCTTCCTCCCTACCCCACCTTTTCTTCATATCACCCATGTTCTACTATCTCCCTTTCTTTAGTATCTCTATTTTCCATTGCCACCAATGGTCCTTTTCCAATTTCCAGGACCAGATAGGTACTCCAAATTAAACACACAAATCTAAATATTCCATGTTAAGATACACATATGAGCTAGAACATGTAGCATTTGTCTTTCTGTGTCTGGGCTACATCATCCAGTACAATGTTTTCCATTTCTATCTATTTACCTGTAAATTTCATAATTTAATTTTTCTTTATAGTTGAGTAAAATTCAGTTGATAGATATCTAAGTCATTTCATGTCCATACTATTGTGAATAGAATGGACATGAACACAGATGAGCAGATATCATCATAGCAGGAAAAGGAACTCTTTGGAAATATGCCAGTGAATGATAGAGCTGCCTTATAGCATAGTTGTATTTCTATACTTATGAGAAACTTCCCCAATGATTCCATAGTGGCCATACCAGTGTACACTCTCACCAACAGTGTTCAAGAGTTCCATGTAGCCGGGCGGTGGTGGCGCACGCCTTTAATCCCAGCACTTGGGAGGCAGAGACAGGCGGATCTCTGTGAGTTTGAGGCCAGTCTGGGCTACCAAGTGAGTTCCAGGAAAGGCACAAAGCTATACAGAGAAACCCTGTCTCGAAAAAACCAAAAAAAAAAAAGAGTTCCATGTGATGAGTACATGAATCAGAAATTCTCACACTGACTGAAATTTCAACCCTTAATTAAATTCTATGAAAAAAATATTAGGTAGACAGACACAGGAAGTTAAATATCTACATTTTATGTGTCTGGATAACTGGGGTCAGTGAATACTTCATTCCATATTTTACTTCACTTTTTGTTTTTGTTTATTCCTTTACAAGTTCTTTTACTCTATGATCCCTCCCCATTTTATTCTTTTGGTTGTGAGCTTTATCTTTTAATGGCTGAGTCATGTATCTAGAGACCTGAGAAAGAGCTCATAATCATCCTACTTCGGCTTGTCCCACTGCTGTGTGCCACCATAACAAGAGCCCCCTAAATTTTGAATACGAGACCTGATTTCATGAATTAGCATATATGATTCATATATTTTCATGAAATGGCATATATGACTCATATGTTAGGTTCTCTAAAAGAAAACTAATAGAATGAATGTATATTATAAAAAGAAGGTATTAGATTTGCTTAAAGATTCAGGCTTGGTAATCCAACAGTGACTTTCATCATGCTAGAAAACATGAGAACCTAGTAGCTGTTACATCCAGGAAGGTGTATGCTCGAAAAGCTCCTATCTAGCATGGAAGGTGTAGATAATTCCCATAGAGTAGCTTACCTTCAGATCAAGTTGGAAGCCTGAAGAAGCTGGCTTCTGATTTCAACAAAAGATGACAGCAGTAGTGGCAACAACAAAGTAAAATACAAAAGATGCCACCAAGTCCAGAATAGACTGTAGCTGGATAAATCTTTCCTGCCCACTAGCACCTAAATAACCAGTCAGAGGCTTAATATTAATTACAAACTGTTTGGTATATGGCTCAGGCTTCTTCCTAGCTAGCTCTTTCATCTTAAATTAACCCATTTCTATTACTCTATGTATTCCCACATGGCCGTGTCCTTACTGGTCTACTGGCATGTTGCTCCTTGGGTGGCAGGCTGATGTCTCCTCTCAATAAATATTCTTCTCTTATTTTATCCTTTCTAAAAATACCTCTATAGATACACTGAATGTCATATCTTTTAGTGATTTACACATTCATTCAAGTTGACAGTCACAGTTACCATCACATCTAGAAAATAAACATAGACTGCATTAAACTAATTTTTTTTAATTTGTTGTAATGTGTATTATATTGGAAAATTTTTCATGTTCTGTTTGAATTCACTGAGAAACTAGCTCTGGAATCAATGTTGCCTCATTCCATTTCAGACACAAGCATATTTGTCTAAAGCTTTCCTCTAACACCCCTTGTCTGGAGAGGCCCCTGTCTCAACTCCATGACAGAGAGAACAGTAAAACATCCCCAAAGTAAAAACTTTCTGAAGGCTTAATAAAGTTTACAAAGGATACTGTTTGGAGTGCTTTTAAAAGCTAAAAATGTAGGTGGCAGCAGGCAGCAGGAACATCTGAGAGCTCACATCTCTAACTGCAAGTAGAAAGCAGAGATAGTGAATTGGGAATGCTGCATGGTTTTTAAAGCATTTCAGTCTTTCCTTCAGGAAGGCCACACCTTGAAAACCTTCCCAAAACAGCTCTACCAACTGGGAATCAAGTATTCAAATGACAATGTCTATGAGACACATTCTCATTCAAACCACCACAAAAATCTAGAGTCACCTAGGAAGAGGGAACCTCAGTTGAAGAATTTGCTGGTTCAGATTGGCTTGTAGGCATGTTTAGGGGAAATTGTCTTGATGGTGTGAATTGATGTTGGAGAATCCAGCCCACTGTGGAGGATAGCATCTCCAGGCAGTTGGTCATTTGGCTGTGTAATAAAGAAAGCTAACCATACATGTTGTGAGTAATCTTTTTGTATACTGTGAAGATGTGTCTTTGCCAAGGCACCCACTGATTGGTTTAATAAAAAGCTAAACATCCATTAGCTAGGTAGCAGTTGTAGGTGGGACAGTCAGACATAAAGGACACTGGGAAGAAGGGCAGAGTTGTGAGGAGACACAGGGGGAGCAAGATATGCTGGAGGACAGGTAAATCCATGAGCCATGTGGCAATACACAGATTAATGGAAATGGGTTATTTTAAGTTGTAAGAGCTAGTTAGTAACAAGCCTAAGCTATGGCCAAGCTTTTATAATTAATAATAAGTCTCCATGCTATGATTTGGGAGCTGGAAGGAGGAACAGAAAAATCTGCTTACACAGACATGAACAAGAAATCTAGACAGTGAATCAGAAAGCAGAGTCCTATATGCTTCCTATTTCTTCCTTGATGCCTCTCATTGAGAAACTATAATCTAGAGATGTAAGTCAAATACACCCTTTTCTTCCCTGAGCTGTTTTTGGTCAGAGTGTTGCACTGCAGCAATAGAAAGTAAACTAAAAATGTGGGTATAGTTCATAAGATAATAAATGGAACTATGGTCAGATGGAAAGAGATATACAGGAGGGGTGAATAAAGAGGATAATAGGATATATGTAATATGGAAGCATAACAAAGGATACTCTGAGAGGAAAGAGATCAGTAGAGTTGGGAGATGGGGTAGAAGAAGGGAATGGGAAGAAAGATCAACAAAGACAAAATATATGTGATGATGCCAGAGTGAAACTTGTTGCTTTGTACCTTTCAAATTAATTTTTTTAAACTTTTTGAGAACTTCGTATATGAGTACCTTTTTCTTATACCAGTGGAGCCACCACCTGAGTACATTACTTCAAGAATCTCAGTGTTTAAGCTTTAGTTATCCATTTTAGGATAGGATTGGACAGTAATAGCTTCATAAAAAGATTTTATTAATTAAAATCATAAAAACGTGAATGCTTGATTGGTCTATATCTTTTACTCTTTTGAGAAATACTAAATTCACATTCTCTTTATCTGAGACTAGCTCTTAGAACACTACTTTCATTTTGTTAAAATATTGATATTCCTTATTTCTTTTATTAGATAAAACTCTTGTTGACAAAATAGATACTTTGATGATGTTTGACCAAAAAAATTTATCAGTATTCTACTGGTGGTAGAATAAATACTAAGGGTATTATCACTATCTGTCTTGCATGTACACATTTGAGCATTTCGCTATTTTCCTAGATGTTGCATTGTGGTAATAAAACATGCTGGAACAATAAAAGAAACTAATTTTACAAATTCATCCCAGCTATTAGGAACCTCAAAGCACTAGGAAGAACATTTAATAAAAACAGTATTTTTCTACTTCTGAGTTTTCATTTAGTCTCTATGCTTTTGAAATCTCTGAGCACATGGTTCTAGTAAGTTGGGATTTCTTTGAGTCTGAAGTTCACATGTAAAATGCCATTTTATTTTTTCTTTGTCTTTTGCTATGCCCAGATGCTAAGTGCTTTATACTTTAAGAGCATGCAGGCTTCTATGCCCATCTGTAATACTTGCATTTGAGCATTTTTATTTTGCATTGGACACTGTTATTCTTTGCTATTAATGAGACCATATCAGTCTTAAACTCATACTATTTGTGGTCCTCTTATAACCAAAAATTAAGAGATTTAATTATGGGCAAAATACTAAATGTTTTAATGGTTTAGTTTCTGATGAGTCAACCTAATTTTCTAAAAGGAAAAGTCTCTATTGCTGCATAAAAATCCACTACAAAACTCTGGATATTAAACCAATAAAAATTATCACCTACTCATAACTGTAGAGTATATACAAGAATCAGAAAGCCCAAGTTGTTTCTTCACAGAACTTTAGCTATGCATTTCAATTCTCTATGGAAGAGGCTTAGATAGTCAGTCCTACTCAAATATGTTGTATTTTATGTGAGTAAGGTAAAATAGTTAGGTGTTTCCTTGGACTCTTTCCTTTGTTCAGTCTTTAATCATTAGAGCATTCCTTTTTTTTTCTCACAATGGCTGCCTTTCTGAAGAAGAAAAGCAATAGCTACCAGGCTTTTAAGGGTTAGGCTCAGAACTGGTATGAAATTACTTCTACTTCTTTGGTCCAAAGCAAGTCAAAATCCAACATTGAAAACAGAAATAGATTCAATGCATGGATTGGAAAAGGCATTAGAGTATATGAAATGAAGAAATTTTAAATATTTTTTTGCAAAAATTCTACTACACTGACTTTTGTTTGAGGGGAAAATTCAAGCGCTAATCTAGAATTATTTATTTTTAATAAAAATGCCAGCAAAGTTAATTAGGGAAAATACTTTGTAGGCATTTGAAAATCATATAAGCAAGATTTTTGCGAAGTATCTGTCTCAAGTCACAATGGTTTTCATAGGGTCTTAATAAATGTTGTATGAAACAAAAAAATACACTTAAGAACTAGCTGGGTATTCCACACCATCTTGAATCTTTATAAGATTGTTATCATAATATTCTGATAAATATTATAGTAAGAATGGCTGTTTTATATTATTTACCATGTTCCTCAATTTTTATGTCTTTTTTCATCTTAAGACACTTATTAATATCTCTCCAGATATCAATATTCTGAAGAGATTCTGATATAAATATAGTTTCAACTATACCAGGACCTCTAGGTAAATTTTCTGTTACGTGATCAACTCTTGGCCATATTTAAGTTTTATTTTTATATGTTATCTTAGGGTTTCTATTGCTACAATGAAACACTATGGTCAACAAACAAGTTTGGGAGAAAAGTTTTTATTTGACTTATACTTCCAGATTACTGTCCATCATTGAAGGGAGCCAGTACAGGAATTCAAATAGGGCAGGAACTTGAAGGCAGGAGTTTATTCAGAAGCCATGGAAGGGTGCTGCTTACTGGGTTGCTTATCATAGCTTACTCAGCTTGCTCACTTAGAAAACATAAGACCACCAGCCCAGGGATGGCACCACCAACAACAGACTGGGACCTCCCCCATTGCTCACTAATTGAGAAAATGCCTTACAGAGTTTAATAACTAGCTGGCTTGGGGAAGCACAGGCATTCTTTACAGGCAGGCAACATAAAGTTATTTTTGCTGTCATAGACAGAAAAAGGATTGGGAGGCTGTAAAAAGAATCACACTTGTGAGAATAAGTAGGTGACAGGACCTACAAAGTAGGCTACATCAACATGCATTTTTGGTTAGATGTCATTGTCATTACTTCTAAATTCTGAATATGGGTGTCAAATCGCTGAAATGAACTATCAATTGTCTCTACTTTTTTGTATCACCCACTTTAGTTTCTTAGATTGGACTTACAGTGTTAGAATAATCTTGAAGCAACTCCTTCTACTGAACATGATTGCAAGGAAAGGGCTACATGATAACACTTGGATTCTAACCATACTTCTTCCTGAATTTGTTGAGTCTCAGCAATTCTATGACTTATTGATAATCAGATTCAGTCATCTGACCAACATCATAGCATCCTTAGCGCATGCTTATCACTCCAGTGACATAGGAAGCATGAAATATTCTGGTGAAAATTTTCATCTTATAATTTTATAGGATCATTATTATGGATAATAGTGGAAAATTTCCTTCTCTATGCACTAAACTATTTTTGAAATACTTATAATTATTTACAATTTATTGAAGCATTGTCGTATAGCAGAAAATTAACCATTCTAAGGATCAACTGTGACAGCTATCGCATTTGCAGTTCCTACTT
The DNA here is from genome assembly GCA_001675575.1 of Neotoma lepida. Classification (NCBI taxonomy): domain Eukaryota; kingdom Metazoa; phylum Chordata; class Mammalia; order Rodentia; family Cricetidae; genus Neotoma; species Neotoma lepida. The sequence continues at coordinate 110,371 of LZPO01075878.1, forward strand.
CTTATCTAAAAATTCCATTACTCAGAAAAAAAAACCAACCTCTACCATTAAGAACTGCATTCCCCACTCTCCGTTTTCCTGAATTCCTAGAAAATGCCATGCATGTTCAGTAACTATGTATTTATCTATTCCAAATATTTAATAAAAATTCAGTAATACAAGGCATGAAAATTTGTTCCATGCTTCTAGCACTGTATATTTTTTGTAGCTGATATTAGTATTTAATTACTCATATGGGTAAATAATATTCTATCATATATATAAAACCTAATTTTTATTATTCCTTTGGTGAGAATTTGAACGTTTTCTTTTTGTTATTGTCCATAATGTTGCTATTAACAAGCACTTACATATATTTTATACATATTTTTAAATATTTTGTTATATATCAGGCAGAGGAATTATTTGATCCTATGGCATTGCTACATACAAATTTTGAGCAAATTACTAAATCATTTTCCACAGAGCTGAGATAGATGTACATTTTCATTTACAATTTCTGAACATATCATATCATCTACTTTGTCGGCACTTGTTATTTTCCATTTTTAGCTAGCTATGTGGGAATAATGAAGGATATACTTGATAGTTTGAAGTATGAGAAATATCTAGTCTTTTTTCATATTTCACAGAACACACCAGTCAAGATACAAATATGAATACAAAATTGGAGATATAGGAGAGTTCCAGTTTCAATTCCGTATCCTGTTATTGATCTGTTCAGATTTTTCCATTCTTTAATTTTGGTAAACTGGCTTTAGAACTCTGCCTATTTCATTCAGGTTCTTCATATTCAGATTATCACTTTTACCTTTGTATACTTTAATAATTCATTTTTTATTCTGTAAGGTAAATAATGATGTCATCACTATTAATGCAGACTTTAGTTAACACAGTCTCTCCCTTAATTTTCTTCTTAGCAGCAAAGTTAGAAGTTTGCCATTTTTGCTAATTTTTTTTCAGGTAATTAAATTTTTTGAGATTTTTATTATTGCTTAATATTATTTACTGCTGTAAAATTTTCTGAGTAATACCTCACTGAATCTTGCATATTTTGTCAGATCATACTGTTCATTGATCTCCAATTATAGTCATAACTTTTATTTTTATTTTTAAATATTTTTAAGAGGTTAGTATACAACGATTGTCTCTGCCACAGAAAATAAAACATTAATTTTGGAATACAGTAAGATTTTGAGGAAAGCCAAGATAAATCTACCTTCATCTACCCATTCTTGGATCAGATCATCCTGTGGGACCTTACAACAATAGCACAACAGTTTTGTGGTAACTTGGCCCTGGACAATCAGATCAACACTTCCGTGGATCTACTTTCATAATTCTGTCACCAAAGGTCAAAGAAGGCCTTTCATCCCTTGGATAGATAGACGGCCACATCTTAGAAAGGGATGTGTTTGTAGAGTTCCTCTGACAGGAAGAACCTCTATTGAAGGACCTATGGGAGATCTCCTGCCTGGAAAAATGGGAACTCGCCATACAAACTGCCTTAATAGGTCCTGCAGGAGCCTGAAGCATACAAACACCAACTGGGATTGAAGTACCAGAAGCCTCCATGATTCTTGAGCTTGCAGCAGATCCAATAAGTGGGACTTGGGTAATGGCTGCTTCTTTGGGAAGAGGTCATTTTACTATCTTTGATGCTAGGTTCTATTTTTGAAGAAGCACTACACCAAGAATTAACATTCCATCATTTCCTGTTGTTTGAATTTATTTTGACTTGAACTTTCTGGACTCATTATAGTCACAGAGCATAAAATTCTAGGCTTTGTCTAAAAAGGATGATATTTCAATGGTCTAGCACTATGTACCCGAGCCCACAGTGAATGTACTGTAGAATCTTACTACCTTTGCCTACAATCATGGTGGCAGTTCTGATGGCTCGGATTCCCTGATTTCTCTTTCTATACTCTCCTTCCTAAGCAATAGTTGCATTTTCAGTCTCTGTTTAATATCAAAACTGAAGTATATCATGTGTAATCTCAGAAAACACCTGTTTTGATTCAAGCTCTTGATACATAAAGCTAATGTTGAATCAAATGTCTTCAAAAATTATTCTACAGTAGATTTTTCATCAATTCCTTAGAACTTTAAATATGTATTATTTTACAGATAAATGGTTTTTGCCTCCTGATCTCTCAATAACTTAAATCTTCTTAAACTACAAAATCATACACAATCAGGTTCCCATAATAAAATAGCTCTCAACATTGCTTAAATACTTAATTCAACTAGGCTGACTTTTTGGAAAACTAGATACCTACTGAAAGGGGAAAATACAAACTGTGAACCTGGCAAGGTAATATTACATAGGATATATAAATACTCAAACATCTCAATATTGAAACCTAAAGAACCTGATTTAAAATGGACAAAATATTGATCAGAAACTTTTCAAAGGAAGACATGCAAATTTCCAGTTGGTATATGGAAAAAAAACTCTCAGAATGACAGGTTAATCTAAAACAAAACTGTAAAGAGATATCATCCCACCCCCAGATGTGATGATTATTATTAAAGCAGCAGGAACTGACAAATAATGAAGGTATATAAAAAAGGAAAACTCAGTCACTATTGGTAGAAATGTAAGTTAGCTCAGCCATTATGGAAAATAGAATAGAGGTTCCTAATGAAAGTAAAAGTAGAAATGCTATACTATCCAGCAATCCCCAAACTGAACGTATATCCAAAAGAAATGAAATCAGTATTTTCAATGATGCTAATGTCTTTGATTATCACTTGAAAGGATGTAGAATTACCTAGGAGACAGGCATCCATCTGAGCATGTTTGTGAGGGATTATCTAGAAAAGTTTAGCCTCTGTTGGTGTTTATAATGGGTTGCTGAGATTAGGTTAATTGAGGTGGGAAAATGCATTCTAACTGGGGGTGTGCAGGTGGAGTTTTCTGTCCCACCAGCTTGCTCCCAAGTAACAACATGGAGACTTCTTACTAATATGAAAGCTCAGATGACAGCTTAGGCCTGTTTCTAACTAGCTCTTATACCTTAAATTAACTCATTTCTATTAATTTACTTTCTGCCTCATGGCTTTATTACCTCATTTCTGTAGTGCCCATAGTACTTGCTCTGCATCTCATGGTGTCTCCACCCTTCTTCTTCCCAGCATCCTCTGTGCCTGTAAATCCTGCCTAGCTATTGACCATTCAGATTTTTATTAAACAAATCACAGTGACATATCTTTATACAGTGTAACCAAATATCTCCCAACAGAGGTGTCACTATTCTGTGGGATGGGGCCCTAAACTAAATGAAAATGAAAAGGCAAGCTTATCATTGCATTCACCGCTGTTTTCTTCCTGACTAAGGAAGCAATGTGATGAGCAACCTTTTGCTCCTGACACCACAACTTCCCTGTCATTATAAACTGTATCTTTAAACAGTTTATTTTGGTGTACAAGTTACTTCTTAAAATTGCTTTGGCCAGATATTTATCTCAGTAATAAAGAAAGTAACTAATACAATCTATAAAAGAGGTACTTGGACACCCATATTTGTTGTTGTAACTTTATCCAGAGTGGCTAAGATATAAAATCAGCCTGGGTATACATAAATAGATGAGTTTATATAAACAGTATGGTGTATTTAAAAAATGGAGTATTATTTAGCCACAAAAGATGGAACCCTGTCAATTAAGGAATCATGGATTAATATGAATGTCATCGTATAAGTACAATAATCATGGCATTGTAAGACAGACATTAGGATCTCACTTATTTTTGAAATTTAAAACAAAAAGTGGTCCCATTAAAATGGAAAAAAACAAAACAAAACAAAAACAAAAACTAGGACTTGATAGAGGTAGGGAAACATGGAGAGGGTAAGAATAAGATCAACAAAACTACAAAGGTATACACAGCATAAATGAATTCTGGGTTAGGTTGCATATTAAACTGAATATAAACAACAATAATACTATAGTATGTTTTGAAAGCCTAAATCAAGAATTTGAATATTTTTACAACAAAAGTTTTTGTAATGGATTTGCTAATTACTCAGATTTGATCATTGCATTATTCTGTACCCTACAAATATATGAAATGTAACAAAGATTATTTATCATAATGCTCAAAAATAAATACCGTATTCCAAGAAATTACATAAATTGGGGAGGGCTAGCAGAAGTTTTGTTTCTAGCAACCATTTTGAAATGTTTTTAAGTTGTCCATAAATTACAGTATGCAACCAAGATTGGAAAACTGACTAGTTCAGATTCTGGTTGTGTAATTAAAATGCTACAATGATTCAATGTTCAGCCAGATAACAGCATATTATGAAGCTCATCGCATTTAATTTCTAGATGGAAGATATATGGTACATAGAATAGAAAAAAGTTGGTTGGCAACTCCAGATGTAGAATCCAATATAGGAGCATATTTTAATGCTACAAAAAAATCAAGCTAAAAATATAACTAGATGTCATTGTTTAGATTGTTGTTATCTGAATGAGAATGGCCTCCAATAGGCTCATGTATTTAAATGCTTAATCACTAGGAAATGGAAATATTTGGAAGGATTAAAAAGATTAGGTGATGTGGCCTTGTTGGAGGAAGTTTGCCACTGTGGGGTGGATTTTGGGGTTTCAAAATCCCATGCCAAGCCCAGGGTCTCTCTCTTTGCCTCTGAAACAGGATGTAGAGCTCTCAACTACTGTTCCAACACCATGGGTGCTACCATGTTCCCTGGCAAGATCATAATGTACTAAGCCTCTGAAACTATAAGCAAGCCCCCAATAAAATGCTTTCTTTCATAAGAGTTGCCTTGGTCATTGTACTCGGTGGTTTTGTATTTTCAACTTGATACAAGCTAGAGTCATCAGAGGAAGGAGCCTCAGCTGAGGAAATGCCTCCTTGAGATCCAGCTGTAAGGCATTTTCTCATTTAGTTATCAATCAGTGAAGGCCCAGCCCATGGTGGGTGGTGCCATCCCTGGGCTGCTAGGCCTGGGTTCTAAAAGAAGATGGGCTGAGCAAGCCAGGGGAAGCAAGCCAGTAAGCAGTTCTGCTCCATGGCCTCTGAATCAGCTCCTGTTTCCAGGATCCTGCCCTGCTTGAGTTCCTGTCGTTGAGTTCATCCTTCAGTGATGAACAACAATGTAGAAGTATAAGCCAAATAAACCCTTTCCTCCACATCTTGATTTTTGTTCATGATGTTTCATTGCAACAATGGAAACCTTAACTAAGATAGTCACTGTGTTTCATTTATCTATCTCTCTGTCTGTCTGTGTATCTGTGTTTTTTTTTGAGACTACACGTTGTTTAATTCCATGTATGTGAAGTTCTAGGTGATACCATACTAGACAAAGATGTTAGAAATCACAATGGTCGTTACTTCAACATTTAGCTTCTAGAAGTGGGCATGAGGGCAATGTCAAAAGAACTGGTAACATTATATATCTTTTTTTTACTTTTTATTTTTTAATTTTTTCTTTGTTTATTATTAAGAAATTTTCTATTCATTTTACATACCAACCATCTGTCTCTTATACACATCTAGATGTGTATAAGAGACAGGGTCCAAGCTCCTCCCCCTGCACCAAGGCTGTGCAAGGTGTCCCACCATTAGCACTGGACTCCAAAAAGCCTATTCATGTATCCTGATCCCACTGCCAGGTGGCCCCTTAAGCAAGTCAAGCTACACAAGTGTCTTGCCTTTACAGAGGGCCTAGCCCAGTCCCATGGAGGCCCCACAGCTAATGGTCCACAGTTCATGAGTTCCCACTAGATTGGTTTGGTTGTCTCTGTATGTTTCTCCATCATGATCTTGATGCCCTTTGCTCATAGAATCCCTCTTCCCTCTTTTCAACTGGACTCTTAGAGCTCAGCCTGGTGCTTGGCTGTGAATCTCTGCATCTGCTTCCATCAGTTACTGGATGAAGGCTCTATGATGACAGTTAGGGTATTCACCAATCTGATTACCTGAGTAGGCAAATTTACTCACTTTCTCCACTATTTCTAGCAGTCTAAGGTGAGGTCATCCTTGTAGGTTCCTGGGAACTTCCCTAGCACCTGGTTTCTCCCTATTCCCATGTCATGGTATCTCTTTCCTTGCTTTCTTACTCCGTCCCTATTCCAGCTCGACCATCCCATTCCCTTGTGTTCTCATCTGCCATCACCTACCCTCCATTGCCCCCTCTCACTCTCAGATTACTCATGGAGATCTCATCTATTTCCTCTTTCCAGGGCAATCTATGTATCCCTCTTAGGGTTCTCCTTGTTAGCTAGCTTCTCTGGAGCTGTAGTCTGGTTATCTTTAGCTTTACATCTAGTATCCACTCATGAGTGAGTACATACCATGTTTGTCCTTTTGAGTCTGAGGTATATTACTCAGGATGATATTTTCTAGTTCCATCCATTACCTGCAAATTTCATGATGTCATTGTTTTTTACTGCTGAGTAGTACTCCAATTTCTATATTTGCTTTCTTTTTTCCATTGTACAGTTTTGGATTCTTTGTCAAAATTCAAGTGTTCATAGATGGGAGGATTAATGTCAGGGTCTTCAATTTGATCCCATTGGTACACATGTTTGGTTTTTATGCCAATACCAAGCTGTTTCATTACTATAGCTCTATAGCAGAGCTTGAGGTCAGGGATGGTGATGCCTCCAGAGGCTGCTTTATTGTACAGGATTGTTTTAGCTATCCTGTGTTGTAAGACGAATTTCTAAATGGTCTTGTTAAATAAAACACAGAGTCAGGGATAGAGGTGAAAGTCTGACAAAGATCAGAGGAATTAGGAACAGCTACCAGCCTCACCTTACAATGCAGCTGCTTTCAAAAGAGAATGTGACTTCCTATACCTCCATGCCTATATCCCTTTATGTTCTGTTCTCCCATTGGCTCTCTCAGCATAGCTACATCACTTCCAGTCTGTCTGTATGGACCTCCAGAATTCTATGGTTGATGTTGGGATTAAAGGCCTGTGTCTCCATGCTTGACTCTGTTCCTAGTATGACCTGGAACTCACAGAGATCCAGACAGACGCTGCCTGCTAGGTGACAGGATTAAGTGCATGCATTAACATTGCAAGACTAGCAGCTGACCTTGTTCCTCTGATCCTCAGATAAATTTTATTGGGGGANATAGATAAAATACCACCACACTGTGTTTTTTGTTTTTCCATATGAAGTTGAGTATTGTTCTTTCCAGGTCTATGAAGAATTGTATTGAGATTTTAATGGAGATTGCATTGAATCTGTAGATTGCTTTTGGTAAGATTGCCAGTTTTATTATGTTGGTTCTACCTATCCATGAGCATGGGAGATTTTTCCATTTTCTGATATCTTCTTCAGTTTCTGTCTTCAAAGACTTAAAGTTCTTGTCATACAGGTCTTTCACTTGCTTAGTTATAATTACCCCAAGGAAACCTGAATTTTTGGGGTCACTTATCTATACTTTATATTGTGTGCAAATAGCAAAAGTTTGACTTCTTCCTTTCCAATTTGTATCCACTTGATCTCCTTTGCAGTTCTTAATACTATTTCTTTATACTGTATGTTTAGTATTTTGATTACTTTGTGGTGAAGGGGACATTTTTTTATCCAGTCTATTTGGTGTTCTATAAGCTTCTTGTACCTTTGTAGGCATGTCTTTCTTTAGGTTGGGAAAGTTTTCTTCTATGATTTTGTTGATTATATTTTCTGGGCCTTTGAGTGGAGATTCTTCTTCTATTCCTATTACTCTTAGGTTTGATATTTTCTTAGTGTCCCAGATTTCCTAGATGTTATGTTAGAAATTTTTTAAATTTAGTATTTTATTTGAACAATGACTTTATTTCTTCTAGCATATCTTCAATTCCTGAGATCCTCTTTTCCATCTCTTGTATTCTATTGGTGATGCTTGCATCTGTAGCTCTTGTTTGCTTACCCATTTCCAGAATTCCCTTTGATTGTGTTTTCTTTATTGCTTCTATTTCCACTTTCTGGTCTTGAAAATTTTCCTTCACCTGTTTGCTTTTTTCTTGGCTTTCTTGGCATTCTTTAAGGGATTTTATTTTATTTCTTCCAATTCTTTGTCTTTTCCTCAATTTCTTTAAGGGATTTTTTCATTTCTCTTTAAGGAACTCTATAATAAATTTGGTTTTAAGGTCATTTTCTTGTGCTTCAGCTGAATTGGAGTGTTCAAGTCTTTCTGTCACAGAACAGCTAGCTCTAATGGTACAATATTATCCTTTCTGTTGTTGATTGTGTTCTTACACAATTTAGGCATATGGGTTTGGGATGACTATCGGTTTAGGTGTTGATTGCTGAGTTTGTATTTGTTAGATAGGTATTTTGTTCCTTGGTTTCTGTTTCCTCTCTTGCCTTGTGGCCTAAGTTGTCAGGGGTCCTGGTGACAGTAGAGTGTCTTTGTTGGGGTTTTTGCAGCCTGCAAGACCTCTGTGGCTTTAGGTGCTAATGTTGCCTCTGGGGTTCCAAGTACCTGTGTGGCCTCTGAGGTTCTGGGTACCTAGTTGGTCTCTGGGATTCCTAGTATGGCATTGCCTCCAGTACACCAGAAGTTTTCTGAAGAGTTTTTGGGCTGGTATATGGAGCTCAGGGAAGGGGGTAGAGTTGGGAGCTGTTTGGGCCAGCTTTAGTGAGTGTTAGATGGCTGTGGGCAGTGTCTTAACATGGGTTCCTAGAATTGTCCTGGCCTTAGGTAAAGCAAAAATCTTCTGCTGAAGTTGTGTGCCAGAGTATGGATTCCAAGGGAGGGGATGCAGTCTGGGTTTGTTGGGTATGCTTTGGAGATTGTTAGTGGTTGGGGGGGTGATGTCTTACCTGGGGTCCCTAGAACCAGCCTGGCCTCTGGTAAGGCAGCCAGAGTTATGGCAGTCATTATATCTCTTTATAGTAATAGAACAGTGACTAAGACATAATTTGGTACCAGGGAATGGTGTATTGCTGTGGCAGGTCTAACCATGCTGTATGTTGACAGAATTTGGTCTTTGGGACTTCAGACTAAGAAAGCAGTTGAATTCTTTAAGTGGGGCCTAATGAACCATACTACTAGGATCATGGAAGACACAGGTGCTGTGAACAATGTGGATTATAACAGCCTGGCTCAAGAAGTTTCAGAGGAAAAGAATATTATAAGTGGCCTATAGACAATTCCTGTTATAGTTTTGCAAAGAATGTGTCTGTTTTCTGGCCTTGTCCAAAAAATCTGCCTGAGGCTAAATTAAAGAGTTTTGAATTGACACTGACAAAGGAGATTTCAAGGCAGCCTAGTATTGGTTGTGTCCTGTGGTCATTAGTGGTAACTCTTATATATAGGTATAATGAAAAGGAACATGCTCAAAAAGGAAAATACAAAATACACAATTTGAGGGACACTAGAAAATGTAGTGTTGGAGCCAAGTCCAGTACTCATGGAGGGAAAAAGATTAAGGAAAAGCCTGATGCTAAATGGGATAAAGGGAGTGGTGCCCTGAGGACACAACCAAACTCAGCTAAGCTTCCAACTTGTAAAAAGGAATTAAAGAAAAGCTTAAGTCATGAAGGAACCATTATCAACAGAAAGATGGTGAAACTGTATTTGGATGAGAGGGCCAAGGAAGCAGAAAAATATGGCAACTTTAGCTATGTGGGTCTTGCTTTAGAGTTAAGACTATAAGGAAATTGTGGACACTTCCTCCATAACTAAAGAAAGCTGCTGAAGTTAAGCATGTGTCAGGGGTGTCCTTCCTCCCTGACCCACCACACATACCCTCATCCAAAATAGTAAGACCTCCCATGGGGAGTCAGCAAAGCCTGGTGCATTCAGTTGTGGCAGGACCAATCCCGTCCCTTCTGCATCAAACCTGAGCAAGGCATCACAACATAGGTAATTGGCTCCAGAAAGCCAGCTCATGCATGAGGGAAAGATCCTGATCCCTCTGCCACGGGCCCCTCAGACAGACCAAGCTAAACAACTATCTCCTATTTTGCAGAGGGCCTAGTCTGGTCCCATGTAGGTTCCACAGCTATCGGTCAAAAGTTCATGACTTCCTATGAGCTTGGTGCAGTTGTATCTGTAGATTTCCCCATCAAGATCTTGACCCCCTTGCTCATACAATCCCTCTTCCCTCTTCTTGACTGGACTCCCAGAGCTTGCCCTGGTGCTTGACTGTGAATCTCTGCATCTGCTTCCATCAGTTACTAGATGAAGGCTCTATGATGACAGTTAGGGTAGTCACCAATCTGATTACCAGGGTAGGCCAGTTCAGGTACTCTCTCAATTATGACTAGTAATCTAATCTAGGCTCACCTTTGTGAATTCTTGGGAATTTCCCTAGCACCAGGTTTCTCCCTAATCTCATAATATCTCCCTCTATCAAGATATCTCTTTCATTGTTCTCCCACTCTGTTCCTTCCCCAGCTTGACCATCACATTCCTTCATGTTCTCACCCCCCATGCCCTCCCCTCTATTGCTCCCTCACCCTCAGTTTACTCATGGAGTGCTCATCTCTTTCCCCTTCCCAAGGTGATCCATGTGTCACTCTTTATTCCTCATTTCCTAGCTTCTCTGGAGCTGTGAGTTATAGCATGACTATCATTTGCTTTACATCTAGTATCCACTTATGAGTGAGTACATACCATTTTTGTTTTTCTGAGTCTGGGTTACCTCACTCAGGATAATTTTTCTAGTTCCATCCATCTGCCTGCAAATTTCATGATGTCATTGTTTTTCTCTGCTGAGTAGTACTCCATTGTGTATATGTACCACATTTACTTCATCCATTCTTCAGGTGAGGGCCATCTAGATTGTTTCCAGGTTCTGGCTGTTACAAATAATGCTGCTATGGATATAGTTGAGCAAATGTCCTTGTGGTATAATTGAGTATGCTTTGGGTGTGTGCCCAAGAGTGGTGTCATTGGGTCTTGAGGTAGATTGATTCCCAATTTTCTAAGAGGTCGCCATACTGATTTCCAAAGTGGTGGTACAAGGTTGCACTTCTACCAACTGTAGAGGAGTGTTCCTGTTACTCCATATCCTCTCCAGCATAAGCGGTCATCAGTGTTTTGATCTTAGCCATTCTAACAGGTATAAGATGATATCTCAGAGTCATTTTGATTTGCGTTTCCATGATAACTAAGAATGTTGAGAAATTCCTTAAATGTTTTTTGGTCATTTGAGATTCTTCTGTTGAGAAATCTCTGTTTAGATCTGTAGACCGTTTTTAATTGGATTGTTTATTATTTTGATGTCTAGTTTCTTGAGTTTTTTATATATTTTGGAGATCAGCCTTCTGTCAGATGTGGGGTTGGTGAAGATATTTTCCCATTCTATAGGCTGATGTTTTGTCTTATTTACCATGTCCTTTGCCTTACAGAATCTTTTCAGTTTCAGAAGGTCCCACTTATTAACTGATGCTCTCAGTGTTTGTGCTACTGGTGTTATATTTAGGAAGCAGTCTCCTGTGACAATGCATTCTAGGTTACTTTCTACTCTCTCTTCCATCAGGTTCAGTATAGCTGGATTTATATTGAGGTCTTTGTTCCACTTGGATTTGAGTTTTGTGCATATGGATCTACTTCCAATCTTCTATATATTGACATCCAGTTATGCCAGCACCATTTGTTGAAGATGCTTTCTTCTTTCCATTGTACAGTTTTGGTTTCTTTGTCAAAAATCAGATGTTCATAGGTATGTAGATTAATGTCAGTGTCTTCAATTTGATTCCATTGATCCACATGTCTGTTTTTATTCCAATACCAAGCTGGTTTTATCACTATAGCTCTACAGTAGAGATTGAAGTCAGGGATAGTGATGCCTCCAGAAGTTCCTTTATTGTATATGATTGGTTTGGCTATCCTAGGTTGTTTGTTTTTCCATATGAAGTTGAGTATTGTTCTTTCAAGGTGAGTGAAGAATTGTGTAGGGATTTTCATGGGAATTGCATTGAATCTGTAGTTTGCTTTTTGTAACATTGCCAGTTTTATTATGTTGGTTCTACCTATCCATGAGCAGGGGAGAGCTTTCCATTTTCTGAGATCTTCTTCAAATTCTTTCTTCAAGTACTTTATTGTTCTTGTCATACTGGCCTTTCAGTTGTTTGGTTAGAGTTTCCCCAAGGTATTTTATATTATGTGTGGCTATTGTAAAGGGTGATGTTACTCTGATTTCTTTCTCGGCCCAGTTATCATTTGCATATAGGAGGGCTACTGATTTTTTTTTTAGTTAATCTGGTATCCTGTCACATTACTGAATGAGTTTATCAGCTGTAGGAGTTCCCTGGTAGAATTTTTGGGGTCACTTATAAATACTATCATATCATCTGCAAATAGCAAAAGTTTGACTTCTTCCTTTCCAATTTGTATCCCCTTGATCTCCTTTTGTTGTCTTATTACTCAAGCTAGAACTTCAAGTACTATATTGAATAGATATGGGGAAAGTGGAAAGCCTTGCCTTGTTCCTGATTTTAGTAGTATCGCTACTTTCTTGCCATTTAATTTTATGTTGGCTATTGGCTTGCTCTAAGTTGCCTTTATTATGTTTAGGTATTTTCCTTGTATTCTGGATCTCCAAAAGCCCTTTACATGAAGGGGTGTTGGATTTTGTCAAAGGCTTTTTCGGCATCTAATGAGATAATCATGTGGATTTTTTTATTTTTTATTTTTTATTTATTTTTTATTTTTTTGGTTTTTCGAGGCAGGGTTTCTCTGTGTAGCTTTGGCGCCTTTCCTGGAACTCACTCGGTAGCCCAGGCTGGCCTCAAA
>LZPO01075878.1:138845-160199 GCA_001675575.1 Neotoma lepida
TATACTTTCAATTTTTGTCATTAGCACAACTATTACAACCTACCACTTGTATAGTATTGGTAAGTATCAGAGAATATCCACAATTTTTTAGAAAGCCCACTATACACTCTCTTTTTTTAAAATTACTTACTACTGTGAACCTGGGTATTTCAGCCAGAACAACTTATTACCTGCTAAACAGAATGTTGAATAGATATGAAAATATACTTGTCTTCCTCTAAGATAGAAAATAATGGAAATTTTAAGAGGGACACATGGATCACCTTGGGAAGGGGAAACAGATGAGATCTCCATGAGTAAACTAGGGGTAAGGGGCAATAGAGGGGAGGGGATGGGGGATGAGAACATGAGGGAACAGGAAGGTCAAGCTGGGGGAGGGACAGAATGGGAGAGCAATGAAAGAGATCTTGATTGAGGGAGACAGTATGGGGTAAGGGAGAACCCTGTACTAGGGAAATTCCCAGGAATCCACAAGGATGACCCCAGATTAGACTACTACCGTACTACTCACCATAGTGGTGGGGGTGCCTGAACTGGCCTACCCTGATAATCAGATTGGTGAATACCCTGCCATCATAGAGACTTCATCCAGTAACTGATGGAAGTAGATGCAGAGATCCACAACCAAGCACCAGGCTGAGCTCCAAGAGTCCTGTCAAAGAAAGGAAAGAGGGATTATATGAGCAAGGGAGGTCAAGATCATGATGGGGAAATCTACAGAAACAACTGAACCAAGCTCATAGGAACTCATGAACTTTAGACTGACAGCTGTGGAACCATCGTAGGACCAGACTAGACCCTCTGCATATGGGAGACAGTTGTATAGCTGGGGCTGTTTGAGGGGCCCCTGGCAGCGTGATCAGAATCTATCCCTGGTGCATGAGCTGGCTTTCTGGATCCCATTAGCTATGGTCAGAATCCTTGCTCACCCTTGATGCAGCAGAGAGGGGCTTGGTCCTGCCTCAACTGAGTGTACCAGGCTTCGCTGTCCCGCCGTGGGAGAACTTACTCTTTTGGAGGACGGAATGGGGGTAAGGTGGGGAGTAAGGTGGGGGTGAGGGAGCAGGAGGAGGGATGAGAGGGGGAACTGTGGTTGGTATATAAAATGAACAAAATTTTTAAATAAAAATTAAAATAACTTGGCAGCCAGCCAGCAGATGAGAGACGTGCAGGCAAGCCACACCACCACCTCTGCCTAGCACAGGACTCTGTTACCACAAGACCCACTCAACCACCCAAATCCACTTACCCCAGCATCCTCCCTCTGGACAGCTCTCTCCTGCAACATCAGCAGACACTATAGGCACAATCACCCGTACACCACTTGGAAGAACAGGTGAGTGACTGGTCTCCGAGCTAAAGTGACCCAATCTCGATGCCCTAAACTCCAGGGCACATGCCCCTGCTCCCATCTCAACCCCAGCAAGGCATCTGGGCACAGCCTCCAACTCTGGTGGAATTCCACTGCTCTGGTGCAGTTCCCAGCAACCGGCTAACAGGTGAGAGACCTGTGAGCAAGCTGCACCACCACCACTGCTGCCCACTGTACTCTGTTCCCACAAGACTCACTGTGCCACACAACCACACCTCCAACAGCATCCTCCCTGTGGACTACCCACTCTGGCAACATCAATACAAGTGCCATCCACGTCCATTGGAAGAAGAGCAGCCCCTATAAGCACAAGCACCACCTACACCAGTTGGAAGAACAGATGGTTAAACAACAGTGTAAGAATAAATTCAACAACATAGAGGGCAATATGGCACCATGAGAACCCAGTGGTCCTATAACAGCAAGATCTGAACATCCCAACTCAGATGAAGCAGAAGAAAATAACTTTAAAAATAACTTCATGAAGATGATGATGGCCCTTAAAGAAGAAATGAAAAAAATCCCTTCAAGAAATTGAGTAAAAGACAAACAAAAAATTGGAAGAAATCAATAAATCCCTTAAACAAAGCCAAGAAAGCCAAGAAAAAACAATCAAAGAGGTGATGGAAATGGTTCAATACTTGAAAATTGAGATAGAGTCAATAAAGAAAACACAAACTGAGGGAATTCTGGAAATGGAAAATCTGGGTGAACAAAAGTGAACTACAAATACAAACATCTCCAGCAGAATACAAGAGATGGAAGAAAGAATCTCAGGTGTTGAAGATATGACAGAGGAAATAGATTCATCAGTCAAAGAAAATGTTAAATTCAAAAAATTCTTAACACAAAACATCCAGGAAATCCAGAACACCTATAAAAAGACACAGACTAACAGAATGGATATGAAAACAGGATCCATCCTTCTGCTGCATACAAGAAACACACCTTAACTTCAAAGACAGACACTACCTCAGAGTAAAGTGTTGGAAAAAGATTTTCCAATCAAATGTATTTAAGAAACAAGCTGGTATAGCTATCCTAATATCTAACAAAATAGACTTCAAACTAAAATTAATCAAAAGAGATGAAGAAGCGCATTTCACATTCATCACAGGAAAAATCCATCAAGATGAAATCTCAATTCTGAACATTTATGTCCCAAATACAAGGGCATCCACATATGCAAAAAAAAGCATTACTGAAGCTTAAACCACACATCAAATCCCACACACTAATAGTGGGAGACTTCAACACCCCATGCTCACCAATGGACAGGTCTGTCAGAAAGAAACTTAACAGAGAAATAAGGCGTCTAACAGATGTTATGACACAACAAAGGGTGCTGGCATAACTGGACGTCAACATGTAGAAGATTACAAATAGATCCATATCTATTGCCGTGCACAAAACTCAAGTCCAAGTGGATTAAAGACCTCAACATAAATCCAGTTACACTGAACCTGATAGAAGAGAAAGTAGGAAGTAGTCTTGAACACATTGGCACAGGAGACACTACCTAAATATAACACCAGTAGCACAGACACTGAGAACAAAAATTAATAAATGGGACCTCCTGAAACTGAGAAACTTCTCTAAGGCTAAGGACACAGTAAAGAAGATAAAACAGCAGTTTATATAATGGAAGATCTTCACCAACCCCACATCTGACAGAGGGCTGATTTCCAAAATATATAATAACTCAAGAAACAAGACATCAAAATACCAAACAATTCAATTAAAAATGGGCTACAGAGCTAAACAGAGAATTCTCAACAGAAGAACCTCAAATGACCAAAATAAACTTAAAGAATTGTGCCACATCATATCATCCTAAGTGTGCTGTAGTGACACACCTATCTTAGCAGTAATCAACAGCTCTCTCATTATACTTAGGACCCATTCAACAAGAGGAAAATTATGTTTGATAGTGGCAATCCAGCTAACTACCAAGGTCTTGTGATGTCATGGATCTTAGAAGAAAGCATACAACCACCACTTTACTAAAACAGCGTAGTTCTTAACTACATTCTGAATATTGTCCTTTACCAAGAGATAAGTGTATTCCTCATCCCTCCTCAAAGAAACTTACCTTTGCAATAGATGAAATGCATTATAGGAAACCACAACCAGAGTTGTGGAGCCAGGTCCCAATGGATACATCCACAAAACAACTCCCATACCTAATGCTCAAGGATCGTTGAGAAGAGGGGGTGGGAAAATTTTAAGAGCTAGAGGATCTTACACAATTCTGATGAGTTTGCCTTTCAAAGTTGGTGTTTTTCTCTTTCATATTTCAGTATTTTTCTTTTTCTATAATATTTAAATGAACTATAATATGACACAAAAATGTTCTTTCTTGTTATGTTTTAATCCCTAAATTATTTCTGTATTTCGGTATACACATTTTTAGAATTTCATTGTTAATGACTTTTTTCTTATTTATTTGTTTATCATTATTTGTTGCTGGTTTTATATCATTGCATTCTAACTCTGTTCTCTTGCCTGGATGCAGAGGTTTAGCCTATTATTCTTGTTCAAAATTATTTAAAGTTAGGATCACAAATGACTACATTTTTCTTCATTGTCTCAATGTCATAACCTTGTCTTCAGTCTTTCTCCCCTTGATCTGGTCTGAGATACTTTCAACTTATTTCCTTTATTTAATTTCATTTCCAGTATTTGTTTCAATGTCTGTTTTGTAGAATTTTAGTTTCCTTATGAATTCCTCTCTGTGTTGTTGAATTACTGATGCAGGTCCTGAATTGACTTCCTCCTATATCCATTTGTGAATGTGAATCCTCTTTGAGGAGGTTATTTAGAAAACTACAGTTTTGAATTATTTATCTGGCATTTCAACCATCTCAATATTTTTAGATTCAACTATTGAGTTATAATTTGTTTTGAGGAGTCACATTTCTTTCAATTTTCAAGTTTCTTTAGTTTCTATGCTTTGATTTTTCAAGTCCACTATTTTTTACTGAATTTTGTTAAATAAAATATACTCTGATTAATATTTTCCCTCTTCCATCTCCTTCTGCATCTTTCCCACCTCCTCACCCATCCAATGCCATACCTTTCTGTCTTCCAGACACTTTTGGTTTTTAAGTGGTATCCTTTTTAATGAGAAGCGTTCTTTAGGGGCCAAGATCCTCACAGCTACCTAGAAGAGATGCAAGCAGACAAAATTAAAAATAGTAGGAAATACTTAAATAAAACATAACGGGTATATCCATGGTTTAAAATCATAGTAAAAGAAAAATATGAACATTGACTATGTTCCCAATAATGCTAGACAATGAAGAGTCTAGGTTACTTACAGAATCAACTAAGGGATTAAAAATATTAAGGATAAATATATTATGATAATGCTGTCAAAAGATTTATGTGGTATGGAAAAAAGGCATGATAAGAATAGTGATTGCTATGAACAAATGACAATAAACCAAATATAGGGAAATACAAAATAATGATGACAAGTGTTATCATCATCATAAACAAACCCTGTAGTTCTTCCTTGTTGAGGAGAAAGAAAATGAAGATGATAATTTTTCCCTTAGACTTATTGTGTCGCCATTTATTTGCTGTGGGAGTTAACAGGGGTATTGAGCCACTTTCTCCATGTAAGCCAAACAGGTTAGACCAGAAAAGGCTCTTGTAAAGCTGAGCTCTGTCCTGCTTTTCCTGCCAACAGGATATTTTGCCAATTTATCTGCTGAGTTCTTGTCCGTGTTTTTCCACATGATAGAGTGCCAACGTAGAGAGCAAAGCAACTGTCCTGAAATTGCTCCCCGCAGCTGTACAGAGGAACCTCAAGTTGGATGCCTTCTCCCAACAGAAATATTCTGCCAGTGCAGGTTTTGCATGTAAAATTCTCAAACAGATGTTGTATTTTTCCTCCCCAAATCTCCCTGGCTGTTTAAGAATACAAGAAACCATCAGAACAAGGCCATTTGTACTGAATGGGACAAGGCACAGGACACTTAGTGCTCCGACGTACCCCAGTCACTCAATTTTCTGTTTTAGCACTCCTATTTATATTCACACACAGCTGATATCTCTTTTCTTTTCAGGTGTCAAACTGGGTCTCTTCCCTATGCCAATTTGCATCTATATAGTGGCAGGAACATTCACATAAGTAGAGCCATGTTTGAAAATCCATGTCAAAGTCACAACCAGCTTCTTGTAAATGCCTTGGTTCTCAAGATAGTCACATAGCCAGTGGACAGATGGTTTTGAAATTTGAAGACATGAAACTATAGGTTGTTTTACTCTCTTGGTCTAAAAGGTTTTACTGAGAGACATATCTTAAGATGATTATCCACCCAAGAATGAGGAAGCAAGCTAGTATGAATAACAAACCACTTCTCCAAAGTCTCCTCACTGTTCTAGTTCTCAGATTTTCCCCTTAAAGTAAAATTTGAGGCATGAAAGCTTGTGTATCTGCAGTAGTTGCGAAGGTACTCTTTCTTTTTGGCTTTGCATCTTCAATTTTTACTGTCATATCTCTTACATTATTTCAAGAGTTTGGTTATATAATTTCTCTTAACATTTCTTGAAGTTTGTGGTAATGTACCCATGTCTACATGCTGAAACAATAGGTCATTACAGTTGGGCTTTTATAGGCATTTTTTTTCAATGAACAACCAATCCAGAAAATGTTGGCAAAGCTTCTGGCAACTGAAGACATTACAGTGCTAAGAGGCTGTCAAAACATAATGGGAATTTCCACGGTTTAAAGTCATAGTGCTATCAACAGTGAAGTAGAATTCTGTCTTCCAAGTCTGTTGCAACTCTGTGAAGTACTTGCAAGGGCAGAGGGCAGATATGAAGGGATGGATGGGATAGGGATGCATGATGTGAAACCCACAAAGAATCAATAAAAAAAGAGGAGAGAACTGTCAATAAAAAATACTCCCTTTGGTCTACATGCCTCAGAGGTTTGTCCAAAACCTAAGGTTGGCTTTTGTTGATATACACCAGAATTCTACTCCATCTCAGTGGATGTATGGGCTCTTACCTGGACATGTGATGGATTTATATATTCATTATGTGGTATCTACCTGAAGGCATGGGCTTAGAGTTTATGCCTAGTGTTATGTTTCACTGTGGCAGGATTAGAATACAGGTGTATGTGCTCTAATTCCAACTCTCTCCAAAGCCCACTAGGATATTCACTATAAGTAGTGGAGAACATATAGTCTATCTTTCTGTCTTATTACTTTGTATTTTTCTGTTGCTGAGATAAAATACCTCGACAAAAGCAACTGCAGGAGGAAGGGTCTATTTTGTTTCATACTTCTAAGGTATAGCTTATTATGGCAGGAAAGACATAGTGATAGAAAATTGGTTTAACTGGTCACACTGCATCCTCAATCAAGAAGCAGACAGTGATGAATGATGAATGCCCAGCGAACTTCTTCCGTTTTATGAAAAAAGAAACAAAAAGCATATATTACATCTAAGGTGTTTTTTCCCTAAGGTGAAAAGGGCAATAAAATATTCGGAGAAAGGGTAGCAGTATTAGAACAAAGAGAAAAGTAGATAAGGCGAATGTAAATAGAAGCAGGCAAAAGTATAGAAGGAAGGAAATGAGATAAGGAAGCTCCTTATCCTAATAGAAAGTGTAATGAGAAGAGAAATGAAATAAATGCACACAAACTAAAACTCATAAAACTCAGGAGGCTGAGACAGGGGCCGCAATGTCCCCAGGCCAGTATTTGGTAGATGTTGTCAGGAGTAGGCAGAGAGCAAGACAAAGCTGTTAGGTAGAATTATATATTAAATTAATGAAGTATAAATATGAAGAAAATAGATCAGGAAGGGGAAATCAGAGTTAAAATTGTCTATATGTGTATTTGAACTACTTTATCTAATTTAATCACTTTGACACAACAGACTTTCTGGAAGACCCTAGAAGATGTTTGCTCTCCAACTATTCTCTATTTATTCCCAGGAGAGTCTGGCCATGGGTATCATGTGCCATCATATCTATTAATCCTTAAGATTTTATCATATGGAATATATTCAAGCTTTTAAAGTAGGTCATATTATTTCTATCAACACATGAAAATAGAAGGAATTATTCTAAGAAAAATAACATATGAGAAAGAAAAAAAATACTACATGACCTCACTGATATGTGGAATCTAAAAAGAAGAAGGAAATTTACAAAATCAAAATGCCAGAGACCAGGCACTATGGTTTCATGTCGTTTGGGTGTTTTAAGCAAATATTCATGTATTGGAATTTGTCCCCCGACCCACAGTCGATGATGTTGAGAGATGGTAGAACTTTTTTGTGGCTTGGCATAACTAAATGTGGTAAAGAAATTGGGAGTAGTGATCTCAGAAGAGATTAATATATTCCCTGTGAAAATCTAGTTGTTTTGCACAACTCTGTCATTTGCAAAGCATGGCCACTTTATATACCATACTAAGTCCCTTGTTCACATGTCTAGTCTACTTCATACTTTTCTGTGATAGTATAAAAGAATAAAAGATGCTCTCCCAGAGGTTGTCACTTAGGGTTGTTCAATCTTGGCCTTTTAGTCTCAAAAGCCTTTGTAAATCAAGTAAATAATACGTACAACTACTAATGCATTTCCTCAGCTGTTCCTGTTCTGTAAGAGTCTTTATTTCTCCTCCACTTTTGAAATATAACTTCCTGGAAGAAATAATTGGAGGATAGTAGAAACTTTCCTTTAAGATTTTAAATATGCAATTCCATTATATTCTGGATTTCATAGTTTGGGAAAAACAAATCCCAATGTGACATATTTCCTTGTTTTTATTTCTAGAAATTTCTTTTCATCTTTTAAAAAACTCCATATTTCATCGTATCTATATGTTCATGAAGACTGGCTATATTTTCTATTAGAAACATTATGTTATAAATGTATATAAGTTCAAATTCTTCACATAATGATACCAAAATCTCTGATATATCAAAGTCTGATTTTTACAAATATACTTAATTTTTTGGGAATTCCATATAGTACAATTTTGTCATATTCTTTTTCATTTTCCAACTCCCCTCAAATCCTTCCCTTACCCACACAACTTCATGTTCTTTCTCTTAAAAATAAGAAAAGAAAGGAAAAGAGTCACCCAATAACCAGGAGTCTGGTTTGTCTTGCCCAACTTCTTCTGGAGTGTAGTTGATATACCCAATACTACTCCATTGAAGAAAACTGATTTTCCCTTATCTGTCAGTTATTATTTGCAAATAGATTCTTGTCTAGGAGCGAAACTTTGTGCCCACTTCCCTTCTTGCATGCTTAAATTTTGTCTGGCTTGAGGTTATACATGTGTTCTGCATGTTGTCACAGTCTGTTAACTCATATATGTGTCTGCTTGGTTATATCTAGAAACTGCTGTTAACATCTACCACCACCCCTGATTCTTGTGATCTTTTGTCCACTCGTCTGCATTAATCCTTGAGTCTTGAGGATAGGGGTTTGATAAATTCATTCCATTCAGGGCTGAGCACTCTGAAGCCTTTCACTCTCTGAATATTGTCTAGTTTTGGGTCTCTGAGTTAATCATATACTGGAAGAAGATTCTCTGCTGAGGTTTGAGTGATGCACTGATCTATGAGTATAGTAATACGCCATAAAATGTTTCATTGCTGTGTTCCTTTAGCAGACTAGTAGTAATAGTAGGTTTTTCTTCAGTTCCATGACCTACAGTCTCAGGTTCTTGAACACTTTAGCAGTGTCGGGCATGTGTTCCACCTCATTGTTGGGCATTAAATCTAACCAACAAGTGGTTAATTACTTCCCTAATATTTGTGCCACTATTGCAACAGTGGACATATCTTACAGGCAGATAAGTATTATAGCTCTCAGCATTGATAGCTGGGTGAGACTGATGATCTTTCTTCCACCACCTGTAGCATGTATAACATCTTCTCTCACTGTGAATACTAGCTAATAGGAAAGAATTTTCCATTCGAATGTCAGCCCAATATCTCCTTGTTCTGTGCCATATCTCAAAATTTGAGCTTTCTCCCTTTTCTGTTAGAAGCATAAGATCCTCCACTGATCTTTACTATGGAAGGCTAATGCAGTGTTTGAGGTATCAGTCATTAAAATATAGGAGTCTGAAGGCTGGAGAGATGGCTTAGTTCCTATCACCCAAATGGCAGCTCACAACCATCCCTAACTCCAATTCCAAGGGATCTGATGCCCTTTCCCAACCTCCTTCCTCAGGCACTGTACACATGTGGTATACATACATTCATACTCAAAAAATAAACTAAATCAATCTAAAAACTGTATTTTTATAGGGATAGGTTTCCTCCTGCTGGGAATTTTAATTTTTTTGAGCATATTATAGTTTAAAAATTACAGATTACTGTATTTCATGCCATTTCATGATCCAGAAACAGACTTTTCATTGGTTGCTACTATAGTTAGCTTTGATTATCTGCTTGTGGTTACTTGGCTAAGTTTGGTAAGGAGTGGCTCATTCAGTCACCCTAAATTTCTGAAGGTTCTAAGAAGTTTCCTCAATATTTAGTTTGTACATGTTATCCCTTCAGGTGGAAAGAACTCAATGACTTCCAACCTCATTCCATATCATTTTTTACATCACTAACATGAGTTTTAATGCCATTAAGTTGTATCATAACACTATTTTTACTATTCCCAAGAAATTTTGACATGCTATAATTTATTTTCATGTAGCACAAATGTTTATATATCTAGTGTGATTTCTCAGTTAAATTTGGCTCATTATAATTTTAGTTAATTTAAATATATTTAGAGATTTCAGACAACTACAAGACAATGTTTTATAGGACTTATATTCTTACAAATCTGTGATTATGTGGTTTATGCTATATACTGTGGTCTAGTTGATCATGAACTAGGAAAAAAATGTTCATTCTGCTCTGTTGAAGAAAGTGTGCTATAAACATTAACTAGATAAATATGACTTATATTGACATTTACAAATTTCCTGACTGCTCAAACTGTCAATTATTGACATAGAGAACCTAAGCTATCAAATGCATCAGCAGTTGTCTAGTCTACTCTCAGTTCTATAAGATATGCTTCATATATTTTGAACTCACTTTTGTTACAAACATTAATGTAGAGAATCATTATGTCTTTGTTTTTAGTTTTATACCACTATTTCTGAGTATCTATGTGCTCTCTGAAGTTTGATTGTTTGAAATCACTACATCAATTCCAGCTTTCTTATTTTTTATTTTCTCACGAGTGCTTCTTTCAAGTAATTAAATATTGAAAGAAGTAGTTACATATGCAGTGTTACCATTTTGTCAAAAACTAATGCCAAGACTCAGCTACTGAGACTAATTAAAGAATTATTCATCAGTGAAATACTATTTCATAATGAGTTGCTTGAAATTAAACTACTCAATATAATAATTGATATATAATTTGAAACATTAAAACTTTATGCCAAGTGTGTTCAGATATGCTGTATTTTAAGTGTCATTTTTTATTTTAAGCAAGCAAATTCACTTTCCCACTGTGTTTGTTAAGTGTTAGTCTTACCCAAAACACTTAGCGGTATTTGTTATCATTGTCATTCCTTATTTCTATTTTTTAATTCTATGGTAGATAGGATATTGTAATACTTTGGACCTGTATTTGCTGCTGTTTGTCATAATTATTCATGAAAGAATGACAAGTTTTGACTTTCTAATAAGACAACTGAAAAGCTGAATAGAGCAAATGTTTTCAACAAGTTGCTTGTCATCTCTTGTGACTTCCAAGGTCTATCTTGTGTGCTTGAATTAGGGTATTTCTNACTCTCTGTTGCACACTTTCTGTCACATTTACATGTCCTTAGCTTTATAGTGTCTTAAACTATATAGTTTTGATTTCAAGAATTAAGTCTGTATATATACTCTGAAAAATATTTGCTGTACATAAATCCTATTGTGTGTGTATATGTGTATGTGCAGGTGTGTGTGTGTGTGTGTGTGTGTGTGTGTGTGTGTGTGCGTGTGTATGTGTGTGTATTTGCCTGATCTCACTTTAAAAAAAAACACATCTGAGTTTCTTTGTAAAGTGAAGTTTTCTTTTTCATGCAGAATAGAATAAGGACTTTTAAAAATCAACTATAACAATCTTTGTCTATTGTGATCAACTTGTGCATATTTAAAGTAATTATTGATATAGTTGTTTATCCACCATGTTTAACATATTTTCTATTTCTTGGATTTTTTTTAACATTTATTGAAAATATTTTTTCTCATATACTGTATCTGGATTAATGGTTTCCCTACTGTCTATTCCTCTCAGTTCCTCCTCATCTCCCCTCACATTCAGATCCACAACCTTTCTGTCTCTTGTAAGACAACAAGCAGGCTTCTGAGGAATAAAAATAAAATAAAATAAGATAGAACAAAAATTGACACATCAGAATTGGACAAAACAGACAGAAGGAAAGGAGCCCAAGAGAAGGCACAAGAAGCAGAGACCTACTCATTTGCGTACTCAGGAATTCCATTAAAACACTAAGCTGGAATCAGTAATATATATATGCAAAGGACCTACAGGCTAAAAGGAGAGAAGAAAAAATACATATATAAATAAAATAAAAAATAAGATAAATTTAAAAACAAAAAAAATAAAAACAAAGACCCCTGACAGGGCATTATGAGACAGGGAATCTCCAAAGACGTCATTGAGTTCATTTTCTCTTGATCATCTAATGCTGGGCATGCAGCCTACCCTGAAGAGTAGTTTGTTTCCCCAGTGAGACTCCCTTGGATGAAACTAAATTTTCGTTTGCAAGTGGATATCAATTGGAGATTGCTTCTGGGTTAGGGACAGGGGCATATTTCTGCTCCTTTCAGCTCTAGGAACACAGCTAGCACAGACCCCTGTAATCCCAGTCCATGCTGCCTCAGTCTCTGTGAGTTCATGTTATGTTTAATCATGTAGATTTAGAGGGCTTTGTTTTCTTGGTGTCTTCCATGCCTGCTGGATCTTAAACTCTTTCTGCCTCCTCATCTGAAGGTTTCCTGAGCTGAGAGGGGAAGGATTTAAAGGAGATAGCCCATTTAGGATTGAGTGTTCCAAGGTCTCTTACTCTCTGTATGTCTGTCTGTGGGTCTCTGTAATTGTCCCTAACTGCTGGAGGAGGAAGTTTCTCTGATGATGGCTAAGCAAGGTACTGATCTATGAGTATAGCAGAATATCATTATGAGTCATTTCATTTCTGTTTTTGTTTTTGTTTTTACAACAGTACTATTTGGTTTTACCTTAAGTCCCTGGGCTATCTAGTCTCTGGTTCCTGGTCATCTAATCAGGGTTGGGTCTAAGTTCCACCTCATGGAGTGGGCCTTAAATCAAATTAGATGGTGGCTCTTTACTCCCACACTTTGTCACCATTGTACTAACATTTTTTGAAGACAGAACACCATTGTAGATCAAACATTTGCAGCTGATTTTTTATTTCTCCTTTGGAAGTATGCAGACTATGTAACTTCCTAATGCCAAAGACATTAGCATGTAAGATTGAAAGCTCTATGTAGGCAACACCTTATTTCTCCATGTTCAATGAGCTATGTATTTATTGTCTTCAGCAATGGAGCTTGGCTGTCAGTTTGTGAATGGCAACCTATAGTTGTGGCAACAGCTTGGGTTGTTTGGGGGTTCAGTTGAGACTCCTTTGTCCAAAACCTCAATTAGATGTAACCCAATCCTGGGACTGGAAGCTACATTTGGTAGCAAGAAGTGACTAGTTGGGCCTTTGACACCCCCATTATTTGGTAATTTGATATATTTTAGGAAATTTCTAGTGTATTAGGTTTCCATACTAATGTTCAAATGGACTTTAATTTTAGCTGTCTCTCTGAATTACATAACTTGTCCCCCTTTTCTCCTCACCTTTCTACCTGATACATCCTGTCCAGTCCCCCCTCATCCATCCATAATTGTCTATTCTACTTCCCATTCCTAGAAAGTTCCTATCTGCTCCCCACCCACAAGTTTATTGTTTTCTACCTAAATTGTCTGGTTCTAAGAATTGTAGCTTGGTTATTATTGACTTGATAGCTAAGAGCTACATGTAAGTAAATGCATATAAAATTTGCCTTTTTGGGTCTTAGTTAACTCACTGAGGATGATTTTTTTTTAGTTCCATTCACTTACCTGAGAATTTCATGATTTCACTTTTTTGTAGAGACTGAGCAATACAACATTGTGTAAATGTACCACTTTTGGCCCTCCCCCTATTCTTCTTTTGAGGATCATTTAAGTTGCTTCCAATCTGGCTATTATGAATACAGCAGCAATGGACAGGGTTGAGCAAGTGTCTCTGTAGTGGGATTAAGGAACTTTGGGCTAAATGCCCAGGAGTAGTATAGCTAGATCTTGAGGTAGATCAATTCCCGTTTTTCTGAGGAACTGCTATACTGATTTCCACAGTGGCTGTATGAGTTTGCACTCCTACCAGCAATCGATACATGCTCCCCTTGCTCCACAACCTTGACAGCATGAGCTGTCACTTGTATTATTTATCTTAGGTATTCTGACCTGCATAAGATAAAATCTCAAAGTAGTTTTGATTGACATTTCACTGATGATTAAGGATGTTGAAAACATAAGTGTTTCTCAGCCATTTGAGTTTCCTCTATTGGGAATACTCTGTTTAGATCTGTACCCCATTTTTTACAAACTGGGTTATTTGTTTTGTTGACATCTAGTTTTTTAAGTTCTTTATGTATTTGGATATTAGCCCTCTGTCAGATGTGTAGTTTGTGTCCTTTGTCATGCTCAAGCTTTTCATTTCATGAGGTCCCATTTATTAATTATTGAACATAGCTTGTATTAATGGTGTTCTGTTCAGAAAGTCTTTTCCTGTGCCAATGCATTGAAGGCTGTTCCCTACTTTCTCTTCTATCAGGTTCAGTATATCTGGTTTTATGTCGAGGTCTTTGATCCATTTTGAGTTGAGTTTCGTATAGGATGATAAGTATAGACCTATTGAGATTCTTCAACATGAGACCATCAAGTTTGACTAGCACCCATTTGTTGAAGGTACTATTTATTCTGCAGTGTTTATTCTGGATTCTTTATAAAAACTCACGTGTTCATAGGTGTGTAGATTTATGTCTGAGTCTTCAATTCAATTCCATTGATTTACTTGTCTGGTTTTGGGCCAATACCATGCTGCTTTTGTTACTATAGCTCTGAGTACAATTGAGATCAGTTATTTTATTGCTCAGAATTGTTTTAGCTATTCTGAGTTTGTGTTTCCATATGAAGCTGAAAATTGTCCTTACAAGAACTGTGAAGAATTATTTTGGAATTTTTATGGGGGATTGGATTAAATCTGTACATTGCTTTTGGTAGGAGGCCATTTTTATTATGTTAATCCCACCAATCCATGAGCACAGGAGTTCTTTCCATTGGATTACATTTATCAATTTATGTATGTTGAAGCATCTCTACATTTCTGGGATGAAGCTTACTTATCATGGACGATGATCTTTTTGATGTGTTTATGGATTTGGTCTGCAAGTATTTTATTGAATATTTTTCATCTATGTTTATAAGGGAAATTGGTTGGCAATTCTCTTTCTTTGTTGGATCTTCATGTGGTTTGGGTATTAAGATAACTGTGGCCTCATAAAAAGAATTGGGCAATCTTCTTTCTGTTTCTATTTTTTGAAACAATTTAAGGAGCATTCAAGTTAACTCTTCTTTGGAAGGCTGGTAGAATTCTGTGCTAATCCATCTGACCCTAGGCTTTTTCTGCTCAGAGACTTTTAATTACTCATTGTATGTCACTAAGGGTTATAGATTTGTTTATATTGCTTATCTAATCTTGATTTATCTTTAGTAAGTGATATGTATCAATAAAATTATTGATTTGTCTTAGATTTTTTAATTTGGTGAAATACAGGCTTACTTATTTATTATTTACTTATTTTACATCCAGATAACAATTTCCTGTCCCTATTCTCCTCCCAGTCCCCCCACCACCACTCTCTCCACCTCCCACCAATCCTCTCCTCATCCATTTTTATTCAGAAAAGGGAAGGCCTCTAATGGATATCAACAAAACATGACATTTCAAGTTTTAGGAAGACCTAATACCTCCCCTTTTTCTAAGACTGGCAAGATGACCCAGTATGAAGAATAGCATCCCAAAAGTCGGTAAAAGAGTCAAAGATAGCCCTTGCTCCCACTGTTAGGAGTCCCAAGCTACACAACTGTCACATATATGCAGAGGGCCTAGGTCAGTCTCATGTAGGCTCCCTGGTTTTTGGTTCAGACTCTGTGAGTTCCTATGAACCAGGTTAGTTAATTCTGTGGATTTTCTTGTGATATCTTTGACCCCTCTGGCTCCTACAATCCTTCCTCCCTCTCTTCAGCAGGATTCCCTGAACTCAGTCTAATGTTTGGCTGTGCATCTCTGCATCTGTTTCCATCAGTTACTGGATGATGTCTCTCTGATGACAATTGGGGTAGTCATCAATTTATGAGTATAGTAGAATATCATTAGGCATTCTTACATTGACATTTTTTCTCCAGTCATGTTTTGTTCTATCCTAAATCTCTGGGTCATTTAGCCCATGGGTCCTGGTGCTCCAGGCACTATCAGGGGTANCAGGCTGGCCTCGAACTCACAGAGATCCGCCTGCCTCTGCCTCCCGAGTGCTGGGATTAAAGGCGTGCACTACCACAGCCCGGCTTGGTCCTGCTCGTTCTATACTAAGTCTCTCGGTCATCCAGCCTCTGTGTCTTGGAACTCCAGGCAGTATAAAAGGTGGGCTCACTGGCATGGCATGGGTCTCAGGCTGGACCAATCATTGACTGGACATTTCCACAATCTCTGCACCATCCTTACCCCAGAATATTCCATAGGCAGAACAGACTGTATGTCTGAGGCTGTGTGGCTGGATTGGTGTACCAATCCCTCCACTGGGAGTCCTGCCTGGTCACAGGAGATGGCCAGTGCAAGCTTCATATCCCCTTTTGCTTGGAGTCTTAGCTGGGGTCATCCTTGTAGATTCCTGGGAGTTTCCCTTGCATCAGGTTTCTACCTCACCCTGAAATGCCCCCTACTTTCTAGTCAGTTGTCTCTTTCAAAGGATGCTCAATCATACCACAAGGACACTTGCTCAACTGTGTTTATGGTAGCTTTATTTGTAATACCCAGAACCTGGAAACAACCTAGATGTCCCTCAACTAAAGAATAGATAAAGAAAATGTGGTACATTTACACAATGGAGTATTGTTCAGGTATTAAAAACAATGACATCATAAAATTTGCAGGCAAATGTATGGAATGAGAAAAAAATCATTCTGAGTGAGGTAACCCAGACTCCCAGAAAGACAAACATGGTATGTACTCACGTATAAGCAGATATTAGCTCTAAAGTAAAGGGTAACCATGCTACCATCCACAGACCCAGAGAGGCTAGGTAGCAAGGAAGATTCAAGGGCAGATGCTGGGATCTCCATGGGAAGAGGAAATAGAAGAGATTTTGTGGGTTGACTGGGGGTGAATGGGGCTAAGAACATGAGGGACCAAGTAGAGGAGGGATGGGGGGAGAGTACTGAAGTACAAGTTTTTAAAGTATGTCCATATGAGTCTCTGGATTTCCTCAGTGTCTGTTATTATTTTTAACTTATCAGTTCTGATTTTGTTAATTTAAATCTTCACTTCTCATTTTAGTTCATTTAGATAACGGTTTGTTAATTTTATTTATTATCTCAAAGAACCAACTCTTTGATTTATTGGTGCTTTATATGTTGGTTTGTTTCTATTTTATTGATTTCAGCTCTGAGTTTGATTATTTCTTTCCATTTACTCCTTTTGGATGTGATTCCTTCTTTTGTTTTAGAACTTTCAGGTGTGCAGTTAAAGAGGGGGCATTTCAGGGTCGGTAAAAACCAGGCACGAGGGAATCTCCTAGGAATCTACAAGGATGACTCATCTACGTTCCTGTACTCAGAAAATTCTGTGAAAGGGTTGCTAGGCTCTGGTGGAGACAGTGTCCTGCTGTTATTGATTGTATTTTTACATTGGTGTCTAAGCACCTGATTTAGGGAAGATTATATTCCTAGGTGCTGATAATGAGTCTTATCCTTATTGGGTGGGTGTTCTGTTCCTTGGTTTCTGTTGCTCTCTCTGGTTCTTAGAAGACTATGGTTGCTGTGTGTTGCCTAGTAGTAAATTCTTCTAGGATTCTGATATATGTGGCCACCAGGGATCCCAGATAAAATTTGTTCCTAGGTTTGGGGAGCTGGGAGCTAACACTTAACAGCCAGTATGGGTTAGGAAGGAGACTGAGTGGATTCCTCAGAGGGAAGAAAGCAGGGTGTTCCACCAGGCTCTGCTTAGTCCCCTGGGAATGGGAGAAGATAATGAGTAGAAGCAACGACAGAATCGGAGTTGAGGATGAGACAGAGGTATTGGATTTGGAGGAGAGGAGTGAGAGTAAAGACCTGACGCTTACCTACCTGCTTTGCTTGCCTTCTTGCTTTTCTGTTGGGCTTGCCTGGCAGGTTCCCAGAGAAAACATGCTGGAGTTGGGGCCTGGAAGAGCAGGATGGGTGGTGAGGAATTTTGGAAAAGATCTGCATGATCAACTGGACATGGAGACAGAGAGGATAGGGATGCAGCAGCAGGTAGTCTGCTACAGAGATGGGGGTGAGTCTTGGGGGTTGGAATGTGAGGAGTAGAAG
Organism: Neotoma lepida; assembly: GCA_001675575.1. Lineage (NCBI taxonomy): Eukaryota > Metazoa > Chordata > Mammalia > Rodentia > Cricetidae > Neotoma > Neotoma lepida. The sequence continues at coordinate 156,902 of LZPO01075878.1, forward strand.
GAGAGCTGTAGATCTGCATTTAGCTTATCTGCTTCCCTGTCCTGGGTAGCTTTGGGTGCCTAGCATCTTGAATTGACATGTGTGTCCCTCCATCCTTCTGCTTTTTTTTCCTCTTCTGGTCTTAATTAAAGAATGAGGGAAGCTGAATACATTAGATAAAACAAGTATTTGGTAGGGCTTAATTTTCCTCCTTTCATTGTACGTTAGTCATACCTATTCAAATTATTTAGAGACTACTGTGAGGATTGTGACACACATTTAAAATGTAGAGATTAGCCTTCAAACATAATTATACCATTTCTATGAGATGTGCACATATCATGTAGCATGGTTTATGCAAATGCTTTCTACTATCCTTGGTCTGTCTCTAATTTCTTGTACTTGTTCATAAGTTATAATTACTCCAAATGTTACTGTTAAGCATATTTACTTTAAAAAGTAGATATATTCAAATATATCATGAATTAAAAATAAGACTATTTTATCATTATTTTTGATGTGCTGCATTTATGTATGAAATTCTTAGTATTTAACATCTTTTGTTTTCCTTCTGTTTGAAAGCAATGTTCTTCTACTACTTGCAGAATTAATTTTCTGGTAATGAAATTACTTAGCTATTGATTGTCTGATATCATCCATTTCCTTTTTCTTTTTGAAGGGTGGTTTTTCCATACAGAAAATCATTTAAAGCTTTTACTACACTTTTTTGATGTTTGTATGGTTTCTGATGTGGTGTCTATTACAATTTTGTTAACCATATTTATCTGTCAGGTAAGAAGTTCTCCTGATTTGGTTTTCTTGAATCTATGGATTGATATCTATTATTAAATTTGGAAAATCTTAACTGTTATTTCTTCAATTTTCATTCACTTTTCTTCTTTTGGAGTTAAAATTATATGCATTACAGATTTTGATAATCTCCTCAAATTTGGGATTTTCTACACTCTTCCACTTAATTTTACTCTTTTCTTAGTTAAGAAACTTTGTTGACTTTATCACAAATAGGACTAGGAGGATTTGTACTGCATTCTGACAATCATTTGGCTATATTTCACTAGTGTCTTAAACATCTACTTAGACTGAATTTAAAGGCCATAGACTAAATATTTTATTACAGAATATTTCAAAACACCATAATGTTCAGGGTATGGAATGGAGATTTCTGTTTTATCTCAGCCAGGTTTACAGTAAATATTCAGATTAAAAAGTAAAGCAATAAGCTTATAAGTGTGAGTCTATTTAAAACTATTGACAACATAGATATGATTATAAGTCAATATAGTTGTTACAGGTTAGTGCCATCAAAACAAATAATTCGGTTTGTATTATGGTAATAGAAGTGCTATGATTTGGGGATGCTATACACTAAAGTCTCTATGGTATGAGAAATACAAACTCATTTGAAAAAAGTTTGTTTAAAGTCATTGAAGAGATTGAGCTGCAGGTGTGAATTTTCCAAAAGGGCCAGCTAGAGTCAAGTTTTCTTGGCTCAGCCTGGAACACATTCAGAAGTCACTACAGCTATAGCACAAACTTTATCCAATCTGGCAACAGAACTTGTTGTCATGCATGTGGTGCTGGTTTTGTAGGCATACTGAATGCAAGAGTCATGGTGTTACTGAGACTTGAGTAAAAGTGCCAGACAATAGCCTATTCCAGTGTCAGATTACCTGTAGAAATTGCTGGGGAGAGATGTTGATGCATGGATCTGTAATGAAGTGTAAGTTGTGGTAAAGAACTCCCCAAAGAGATGACAGGAATGTGGACCATATACCAAGAATAGGTACTGGTATCAAATGGAGCTGGCTCAAGAAAGAAGCTGTGTGTAACAAAAGGAAATGATTGAAGGACATTGGAGCTCAGGTAATGTCATTCTGTGTTCTAGATACTAGACATGACACTATAGTGATTGATGCTTGCAATACTACGCTTCAGTTTTGCTTTGATCAATCTGTCGTTGTACTGCTTCTATTCCTTTTGAAATAGATCTGTTAACTCTATGCCATGACATAATGGAAGTATATCACCTTTTTTCTATTCTAGGGGTTATAACTTAGATTTTTCAACCTTAGAAATATTGTTGAGATTTCTAAAACAGTATTGGGACTGTTTAAACTGTGGAGAAACTGGAAGCTAGACTCACCACACCTCACATTATGAGATGATAACAAGCTAAGAACTGAATGCTATAGTTTCGATTGTGATGACTTCCACTGGCTTATGTGATTGGATATTTGTTTCCCAGTTAAGGGTACACTTTTGAGAGGTTGTGGAATCTTTGAGATGTTTTGCCCTCCTGATAGACACGGGATACTGTGGGAAGGCCTTTAGAAGCATAGCATACAATTTTTAAAGTCTACCGATTTCTCCTTTCTGATCTAGGAAGATGAGAGAAGAAGGGGCTGCAAGTTGATAGACTGAGTTGCTCCACCATGCTTTCATCCTTATCTTAGTTAATTTTCTGTTGATATGGTAGTGTTGTGGAAAAAGCAGTTTGAGGGAAAAGGGTTTACTATGGATCACAGTTGAAGAACAGTCCATCATGGTAGGGAAGCCAAAGGCTGGAGCTTGCTACAGCTAGTTACACTGTGTCTATAGTCACAAAGCAGGGAATGTTTGGTGGTCCAATTTAGCCTTCTTCCTCCTTTATATCCAGCCCAAGATCCAAGCCAAGGGAATAGTGCTGCTAATTTTTGGGTGGGTCTTCCCACCTCACTTAACCTAATGGAGGTAATAACCACTCACGTGCATAAGCAGGGGCTTTTTCCCTAGGTGATTCTATATCCTGTCATACTGATAACACTAACAATCACATATTCTATGATGAACTGAAACAATGAGTCATTTATAATATAATGTGATGATAAGGGGAAATATATGTAATATATTCCCCATGATAATCGTATAGTGTGTTAAAATGATTTGAATATTTTCCCTTCAAAACTAAAGTTAAAATTCCATTTTTCATTACAATAGTGTTAACATATGGGATTTAATAAGATGTTTAAGTCATTGAGATTCAATATTTTTGAGTGTATTAATACCATAGTTACAGGAGTTTCCTTTTTATACTGCTGTCCCTTAGTATGTTTTCCCTATCTTGCTCCTTCTCTGAATTCTTCTAGTCATGTCTTCTGAAATCTTATGTCAGGAAAGCAAGTTCCTTCTTCTCAGCCTTCAGAAATGTAAGTCAAATTGCTTGCCATAATAAACAAACTACTTACGGTGCATTCTAATATGGTAATGCAAAATGTACTAATGTAGATTTCTGCAATCTGAACTGAACAGTATGTTTATT
>LZPO01075878.1:169950-186003 GCA_001675575.1 Neotoma lepida
TTTTGCTGATGTGAGATTATTTATTTCTTGTGTTTTCATGGATATAGTTAACCTCCTTGGTTTTGAGTTTACCTTATAGTACCTTCTGTAGGGTTTGCTTTGCAGATAGACATTGTTTAAATTTGACTTTATCATGGACTATCTTATTTTCTCCATCTATAGTGATTGAAAGTTTTTCTGGGTTTAGTAATCTGAGCTAATGTCCTAGAGTGGTCTCCTAGAGTCTACAGCACATCTCTCCAAGGTCTTCTGGCTTTTAGTCTCCATTGAGAAGTCAGATATAACTCTAATAGGTCTGCCTTTATATGTTACTTGGTCTTTTTCTCTTGGGGCTTTTAATATTCTTTCTATGTTCTGTATGTTTAGTGTTTTGATTATTATGTGATGAAGGGGTCTTTCTTTCTGCTCCAATCTATTTGGTGTTCTGTATGCCTCTTGTAACTTTATAGGCATCTCCTTCTTTAGGTTAGGAAAATTTTCTTCTATGATTTTGTTGAAAATATTTTCTGGGCCTTTGAGCTGGATTCTTCTCCTTCCTCTATTCCTATTATTCTTAGGCTTGGTATTTTTATAATGTCTCAGATTTCCTGGATGTTTCTTGTCAGATTTTTTTTTTAATTTAACATTTTCTTTGATCTAAGTATCTATTTATTCTATAATATTTTCAATACCTCAGATTCTTTCTTTCATCTCTTGTTTTCTGTAAGTGAGGGTTGCCTCTGTACTTCCTGTTCAAATTATTAAATATTTTATTTCCAGAATTCCCTCAGTGTATGTTTTCTTTATTTGTTTTTTTTTTCATTTTTTCAGGTTTTGAACAGTTTTATTTGTTTCTTTCAACTGTTTTTCTTGGCTTTTTCTTTAAAGGACTTATTCATTTCCTCCAATTGTTTGTTTGTCTTTTCCTGGCTTTCTTGGAAGAATTATTTATGTACTTCAATTGTTTGTGTTTTCCTAGCTTTCTTGGAGGAATTTATTGATTTCCTCCAATTGTTTGTTTGTCTTTTCCTGGCTTTCTTGGAAGAATTATTTATGTACTTCAATTGTTTGTGTTTTCCTGAATTTCTTTAAGAGATTTATTCATTTCTCTTTGAGGACCTCTATCATCTGCATATAGTTCAGTGGTTCTCAGCCTTCCTAATGCTTCGACCCTTTCATACAGTTCCTCATGTTGTGATGACCCCCAACCATAAAATTATTTTCATTGCTACTTCATAACTGCAATTTTGCTGTTATGAATCATAATGTAAATATCTGTGTTTTCCAATGGTCTTCTCACATGACCCATGTGAAAGCATCATTGCCCCCCCCCAAAAGGGATCACAACCCACAGGCTGAGAAGCACTGATATAGCTTAAGATCTTTTTCTTGTGCTTCAGCTATGTTGGAATATTCAGGGCCTGTAGCATAGCTGGGTTCTAGTTGAGATGCATTGCCTTAGCTGTTATTGATGGTGTTCTTAAACTGCCTCTAGGCATCTGGGTTTTGGGTGTTTATAGGTCTAGGTGCTGATTTCTGCATTTGACTTTATTGGGTGGGTGTTTTGTTTCTTGGTTTCTGTTTCCTCACTGAATTTTCAGAGTATATGTTGGTTGTAAGTTGCCTGTTTTCCTGGCATTCTTGCCTGTGTGTTCATGAGGAGTACTTGCTGGTGTTGGAGGCTGCAGTAAGGGGAAGCCAAGTGGAGATGGTCTGTGGGATCCATATGAGGCATGAAGAGAGGAGAAAGGGGCTGCAGCTGGTGTTCTGTTGCAGCACTAGGATTTGGGTCTTGGGTAACAGAGAGTGGAGACGGTCCACAAACAGCCTACCTGGTCTTCTGGCAGGCAAGGCTTGTGATTAAGAAGGGAGTGTCTGCTTCAGTTTTGGGATGGAACACAGCCACAAGGGAGATGGAGGAATTCCAGGGAGGGATGGTCTGTGGAATCCACAGGAGGCATAAATAGTGGGGGAGGGGGGTTTCTGCTGGTCCTCTGTTGCAGTGCCAGGAATAATTTGAAGACTGGGTCTGGGAAAACAGAGAGAGCTGAGAAGAATGGAGGTCTGTTAGCAGCCTACCTGGTCCTCTGGCAGGTGTGGCCTGTGTTTGAGCAGGTGGTGTCCACACAAATTTGGGGCTGGGATGAGATGGGGGAGTGGACGCTGTGGGGAATGAATGTGGGAGCACAGGAGGTGTGGGCAGGAGGAGCAGAGGATGCACAAGTTTGCTTCTGGGGGAGCAGAGTCACGAAGGTCCGGTGGCAGCTTATCTGGTCTTCTCCACTTTTATATATCTTATCTTGTTCTGAGTAGGGTGGTCTTGCAGGCTTTGAAATGTTCTTCAGGTATTTCTCAATGCAAGGATCTCTTTTTTGTTGACCTAGTAATATTACCTGTCTTGGACACAACTTTACACATACTTCTTTTTTTTTGTCAAAACTTCAAGGTTTGCAAATACTTCTACTCCAATCACTTTGTTCTAAATCTCAGTAAATTTGAGAGAAATTATTAACAGTAGCATAACCTGAGTGATTTCCTTTAAATTTCCCCACACCAACTACACTACTCCACACCTTTCAGCTCTACCTCCAACAAAATGATAGAGCAGAGAAAATACATTATTTGCCACAGTATGCCAAGAATGTCTTCAAATCCATTTTATATAGAATTATAATTTTTTGCTACAAACTTTAACAGCACTAACTTTATTGTCTGTTTCTACTAGGATTCTGGTCTCAGGGTCCATACCATAATTTATTTGTAACCTCTGTTTGGAGTTCAGGCTTTCTCCAAACTCCTCCTATGAGCCAAATTAAAATATTTCTCTACATCACCAATATAGTCACATCAAAATTGTGAATTATTAGCATGGATTTTCTGTGCCACTCAAGTTTCCTTCTGTATAGCAAACCCTGAGGGTAATAAATTTATGAGTTTATGTACACTTTTTGCCTATGCTTTCCTGTCCTGATTAATTATCAATTGGCCTCACTATTTCAAGATTGTGGCAAGGCGGGTTATCATGACAAGAGTAGGAAAGCCACTGACTTCTCAAAATAAAAACAAATGTCTGTGGCATATGTCCTCAAATCTGACCATGACCTATGCTTAAAGCTTCTATAGCCTCCTAGTAGTGTCACTTTACACACTGACATGGGCATTTCAGGACACATTCAAAATACTAACTACACCAGTTTTAATTTTAAACCCTTCAAGCCCCAAAAAGCATGAATTTCCTAATTTTCTTAATAGGTTTCAAAAACTTGCTGAAAAGCAGCTCTCAAATTTTTGAGTACATGACTTGACACCTTTTATCTAGTTTAATGCACAAGTATGAATACAATAAGTAATTAAATGCTTGCCAAATTAAAAAGAAAAAGAAAAATTACAAAATAAAAAATTCAAGTGAGAATTTTCATCTGCTTGACCAAAATTATATTTCTGATTGAAAAAGGCTTCATCATGTTTAATTTTCTTCTTAAATTAAAAGATACTTGCTAAATCAATATTTTTGTGTTTTGTTTTTCTGCTCATCAAACTTTAGTATCAAACTTATTTGCTAGGATGTTAATAATCTAGTTGTCCTTCATATTTGGATGGGAATCTCATTGCTCAGGCAGAGGAGATGTTTACATCCAGAGCAACAGAGCATTGACTTCTTTTCCCTCTCTTCAGAACTCCACTGACATCACTGGACTCAATTAAGAGATTCAGACATCTGCCCAGTTTAGTATCTTGTTAAATTATTCTTTTGATTAAAGAATTTCACTAATATGACAGTCTTTCATTTCATTGTCATTAGACTCTATTTCCTCCAATGATGTCATTTCAAGTCTCAAATATACATATATATATACATATATCTACACACACATATATATATACACATATACATATATGTATACATATATATGTATACACATATATATATATTGCAACACTGTATTTTTAATTCTTGTTTCATCACCTTAGTTTTTATTGATGCCATTGTTTACAATTAATGAATTCAAATACTGATACAATTCTACCAGGATATAAAAGTTAACCAATTTCCTTTCTTAATATATAATTATTTGTGTCACAAAATAGACTATTACACTTTTCATAGAAAAATAGCTCATCTTAGAAACTCAGTTAATATATAGTTATTGATTCATATGAAACACACTGGAATATGATATACTTGGAGAATGAGAATTTCTGTTTAATAAAATATTCTTGGTAAGGTAGATTTACCCTTTCTAATTATGATTCAATGATTCATAAGACACATCAGGCATACAACTATGAAAAGACCTCACAGAATAGGAGAAAGTATTTGCAAATCATGTTCTTGATAAGAGCCTGGCAAATAAAATGTATAAGAAATTCCAACTCACAAAGAAAATAAAAGTTCAATTAAGTATAGAAAAAGAATCTGTATAGATATTTCTACAAGGAGTTTAAAGTGTGCTGGTGGCCTTGTCATCTCATTCTGAAGGATGTGAAAAACAGGTAGATGTGTAATTCGATGTCATTCTTGGTTAACCACTAAGTTCAAGACCAGCCTGGACTATATGGGAATCTCTCGAAAACAGATAGACGTAAAATATAATTTTGTAAAGCTTTTGTTCAGTCTCTCTAATTTTTTGTTGCATTTATTTATTGTTGTAGAATCACTGGGATATACATGAAGAGAGACAAGAGACAATTTGTAGAAGTGGTTCTCTTCTGCTACCATGTGGAACATGGGGATTAAAATCAGGTCTTCAAGTTTGGCAGCACCTTTACCAGCTGAGCCACCTCACTTCTCCAGACAACAATTTTTTTTTTTGTTTGTACAAACAGAGAATCATACAAAACCAGATACTCAAAAACAAACTAAAATCACATTTAAAAGTTCTAACATCATTAATCATCAGATTAAGGTAAATCAAAATTATATTGAGATGTAAATTTGTACCCACAAACATGACTATTTAAAAAGATGGGAATAGCAGGCTACATGAGATCTGATGTAGGAAAGGGGAAAAATGGGAAAGATCTCTACTTAGGCATATGGACAGAGATGAATACAATGAATACAGAAGGAGGGAGGAGGATAAACTAACTGTAGAGGTGTCAGAAAAACTTATAAGCAATCAAACAATTCACTATCTACCTAAACAACTATAATATACGTGTGTGTGTGTGTGTGTGTGTGTGTGTGTGTGTGTGTGTGTGTGTGTTTTAAATGAAATTTTCCCATCTTGGTTGACAATGACCATCTAACCAATACCCCAACACTTTCTTTTAAAAAGCTTTCGTTTGAGTTGTCAGACATTCCAAAAAACATCATAGGCTATTGCTATTGCCATTGGTTACCCCCTAGAAGTGCAAGGTAAATCCCTATTGCTGAAGACACCATGTACTTCAGACACAGATCCCAGAGACCCCTGAGCTGGAAATGAACCTAAAGCTTCCTTCATGAGGACTATCTGGCATGGGGCTGGAAGGTGCCATGCAAGCTTCCAAAAGATAGAGGCAACCAATAGTCCTATATAGGTATGATGCCTATGAATAACAGCAAAAGACAGCATGGTACAACAAGCCCTAAGGGTGCAGTAGTGGCATACATAACTTGGCAGTAACCAATCTCCAATTGGCATTAAGACCTACTCAACAGGAGGGAAATCATGTCTGGTACTAGAAACCAACCATGGATGGTTACTGAAGGCATGGTTCTTGGAGGAGAATCTTCAATTGCCACTTTACTTAACCAGCACAATCCCTAACTACATTCTAAATATCTGTCCTTCTCCCCACAGATAAGTGTAGTTCTCCCCTTTCATCTAGGAGACATTTTGCAACAAAGAGAGACCATTACAGAAAACTGAAACCAACCAAAGTGCAGAGTTGTGGAGTCCAGTCTCAACTGATACATGTACAATATGGCTTCTGTATATAAGGCTCAGGGATTGTTGTGGCTGAAGAGAGAGAAAGATTATAAGAGACAGAGGAACAGGATATTTGATGTGGGATTGCATCTCCTAGTAATGTCAGAAGCTACACTCATAAAGTTACTAAAATTACTATTTAAACATGAACAAAAAAGACAGATATATATATATATATATATATATATATATATATACACTAATGTGGGGAGGAGAAGGCTCAGGAGGTCAAAATCCTATACAAAGAACTATAGACAATTAAGGAATGCAGAGATCAGGTGATATAGCCTTTTCTAGGGAAGAATATACTCATTGGTTATACAATAGGAAATAGCTCTGAAAACATATATACAAATTACAAGTAACAGTATACAGAATAAACATATTGTAATTATGTATTTAGTTGAAAAGTTTGAGGGAACAAAGAAAAACAGCACAGAGAACATAAATATGCACAGCTGTGAGCCATAAAATTCTTCCTTGGGAGAAGCATGTAAGAATGTCCACAATTCACCATGCAGATATACTATATGGATCAGCAGTAGTGTAAGACGAATTTCTAAACAGTCTTATTAATAAAAACACAGAGCAAGAAATAGGGGTAAAAAAATCTGACAGAGATCAGAGGAATTAAGAACAGCCACCAGCTACCTCATCTCACCAACACCGCTGCTTCCAAAAAGAGCAACTTCCTGTCTAAACAGGCTTTTTATGCCTGTTCTGTTCTCTAATTGGCTCTCTCAGCCCAGCTACATCACTTGCTCTACCTGCGCAGCTCTGTCACTTCCTGTCTGTCTGCACAGACTTCCAGACATCTATGGTTGATGCTGGGATTAAAGGCATGTGCCACCACTGCCCGGCTCTGTTCCCTAGTGTGACCTTGAACTCACAGAGAACCACACACATTAAGGGCGTGTGCTAACATTGCATGACTTTTGTTTTTACTACTAGCGGCTGACCTTCTTCCTCTGACCCTCAGATAGATTTTATTGGGGGACATAGATAAAGTATCACCACACAATAGTCATTACAAAAGTTTTGGCTCCTCATGGGCATAGGTGTCACAGGGAAGGTAACCTGGAAAAATCCCAAGTGAGCAACAGAAAAATGCCAGAGGCCTGGTAAATAGTAGGTAGAAAGATGGCTATGGCATCACAGGCTGTAGAGAGTGAAGTAGAAACACGGCACAGGAGTCTGAAGCAGAGATTCTCCATGTCATCCCCAAAGTGAGTAGGATGAAACATATGTGGAAGTAAATACTCTCACCATTTCTTAGCCAAATACCAACATAGGAAAATGAGAAGTTGGTTCAATCTTCTAGGGTCTCACAAATGCAAGTAAGTTTTCTCAAGCAAAGACTGTGAGATGTTCATGAAAAAACCCTCAGATTCATACAGAACAAACACAGTGTCAAAGTCACATACAGACAGGAATACACCTCTTTTTCTGCCTCAGATCCTCAGACATTGAAAGCTACCAATGGGAGATAGGATCGCAATGTCATCAAAAGGAAAGCTTAACTGGTAGGCAGGGGTCTCAGACTGTAAAGCCCATACAAAGAGCTGAGTCCAGCAGAAAGGAAGGAAATACTAATCTAACTTATTTAGATAATTAAGGCTACCAGTTGGGTCATCTCTCCATCTGCAGAGACAGTTGCAACAAAACAATCAAACAACAAAACCAAAAACCCCTGACTTTCACACCACAAACACATACTCACACACATATGTGACCATGCATACATTAACATGTATCACACACACACACACACACACACCTGTCTCTTATACACATCTAGATGTGTATAAGAGACAGCACACACACACACACACAAAAAAAAAAAACCAGAAAGTTAGGCACACTAAGCAATGAGATTTAAGGGGTAATAAAAAAAATACACTACAAAGACTGTCTCTTATACACATCTAGATGTGTATAAGAGACAGATATAAAGGCATTCTACAGGAACCAGTTTTCCTGTGACACCAAAACAGGGTTAGGACAACAAAATAAAGAAAACTATTGTAGTATTCATTTTATACATTTATTTGAAGAAATACCTGACACAAGCAACTTAAGGATAAAAACGTTTATTTTCACTCACAGTTTGAAGGTACAGTTAATCATGGCAGAGTGTCCTGGGGGGAGCTAGCTGGTTACATTCAATTAATAATCAGGAAGTAAAGAGAGTTGAATACTGGTGCTCTGCATGCCTTCTTCTTTATGTTCAGTATTGGACCCCGGGAGGTGGGATGGAAGCACCCACATTCCTGCTGAGTCTTTCATCCTCAGATAAACCTTCTGGAAACATCATCATAAACGTACCCACAGGCACATTTCCAGTGATCCGAAATCTAGAGTAGACAATGAAGATTAACCATCACAACTGAAAACAAATCTTCTCTGACAAACACAGACTTTACTTTTCACAATAAAACACAGCCAGAAGAACAGGTCATAGCAGTCAGAAGAACAGACTTCACTGCTTAGGTACAGGCCACATCAGAAAGAACAGCACCAGGCCAGGCCCTGTCCCCAACCCCTGGGGATTACTAGTGGCCTAACCAGTTACAAGAGCAGAGATCCCCTGCTACACCAAAAGCCAAGCTAACCACCAGAAGAGCAGCTCCCAAGGTGTGCAGAAACTCCCTACTAGATCCAAGGTCACACAGACTGCCAGAAATCCAGGCCATGAAGACTAGAAGACCAAAGAGGAAACAGAAACCAAGGAATAAAACACCCATCCAACAAAGACAAACTAAGAAATCAGGACCCTGACCTAATCATCCTAAACCCAGACACCTAAACACCAGTGTAAGAATACAATCAACAGCAGCCAGTAAAATATGGTACCTTCAGAGCCCTGCTATCCTATGACAGCAAGCACTGGATATTTCAATGCAACTGAAGCACACAAAAACAACCTTAGAAACAACTTTATGAAGATGATAGAGGTCTTTAAAGAGGAAATAAAAAACTCTCTTAGGGGATGGTGTTAATTCCAATGATGACAATAAGATCACTACCACAATTTGAGCAAAATTTTAAGCAAGCTTGATTTTTACTGGGGTGCACCCAAGAGCTGGCCAGCAACTGCCTTCTAAGTCAGGTTAAAGAGAGCAACCAAGAATCCACCTCTTGAGTCCCTTTTGAGGAGTAAAATCATGAGTAGTTTTACAGAAGAGAGACAATAGGGCAATGAGGAAATACAAAAAAATTTAAAAAAATTATGTGGTCACCCACCATGTGATTAGGGAGGGGTCAGGGACACTCAGGGAGAGTCAGGATATTCTCAAAAACAAACCAAGGTCATGGGTTAGGGAAAGTCAGGTTCCAGGAAACAGAGAGCAACTCAACTCTCACAGTAAATAGAAACTTATTTTTAAAAATACACCATAATGGCTCCTGCCTTCAAAATGCAGTAGGGCAGATTCCTCAATGGGATGTTTAATGTGTCATTTAATAAAGATAATATTTGTACAATATTATGCATGTAGTTAACACATCAATTTTTACAGTCTAAAAATCATCACTCTCCTAGATTGCTTTCTGTTGTTGTGATAAACACCATGACCCAAAGCAGCTTTGCTAGTGAAAAGGTTTACATTGTTACATATCCATGTCACTGTCAATGACAGAATGACATCAGGTCAAGAATTCAACCAAGAACTGGAGGCAAGACCTTAGCAAACACTATGAAGGGTTTCACCTTTTTTTGTCTGCTCAACTAGTTTTGTTCATTCATTTATTTTCTATTTTTTATTATTTAAAAATATTTTGTTTATTTATGTTTAACATTTTAATTTCATTTATTTGAGAATTTTGTACATGGACACTGTATACACAGCACTCCTATCCCTCTCTCCTGCCTCCAACTCCTTCTCCTCCTAAATTCATGGTCTCTTCTTTCATTATTATTGTTACATGTCTACAACATACTAAGTTTATTTAGCACTGCTTGTATGTACATGTGTCCAGCGCTGACCCCATGGAAATAGACATGTATATGGGCGTGCATTGCTGGAAGAAACTAATTCTCCCTCACTTAGCAGCCATTGACCTCTTGTAAATCTTCATCTAGGGTAGGGACCATGTGGAATTCCCTTGTTCACACTGGCGTATCAACTAGTGTTATCATTTTGATCCTATTAAGGAAACCATGTTATTGATATTCCATGAGTACAATTTCCCTGTCATGCCTAGGGGACTAACTATAGCAACAAGTGTCCTGGGATTCAGCTCTTATAATCTTTCCTTTCCCTTTTCTTAGATTTTCTCTGATCCTTAGGTGTAGGGGTTGCTTTACAGATGTTTCTGCTGAGTTTGAGCACCCAACAGCTTTTTATTCTCTGCACATTCTCTAATCTGTTCCACATCTCTGCCTTTTTTATACAGCCCAGGCTCACCTGCCGGTGATAGCACCACCCTCAGTGGCTTGGACACTCTCATATCAATCACTAATCTAGAAAATTCCCCAAAGACACACCCACAGGACACCTTGATAGAGGCAATTCCTTAATGGATATTTTATCTTCCCAGGTATGTCTAGGTTTCTGTTCACTTGACAAAAGCTAACTATGACAATTACTATACTATATTTTATGTCATGTATATTTTACCACAATAAATTTATAATACATAAGCCATGGAAAACTGAAAATTACAACTACTCAAAAATTTAAACAATTAAATACATATCTGCAAAGGGAAAGGAAGATATAAAATTTTTGGTTAGGAAGACTAATTGGTCTTAATTTTAAAACTTTCAAGAAACAGTGAGATAGTGACATGCATCATCATGATACATATATACTGTACAAGGTGCCAAGTATTATAATGATATTCAAATACTTTAAATGAATGAAAATAGAGAAAATACCAGGATATTATGAAATGTTTGTAGTACACTCTAATTCCTACTAGCAGAAATACATTAAAGATTACTGTTAAGGAATTTATCAAATTTATCAAAATTTATGTTTATTTAAAGTACTGGGAAGTAACTCTACGGCTTTACACATTCTATAGAATTGCTTTATCAGTGAGCCCTAATCACACTCTGAAATTGATGTTTCTTATTTGGTGATTATGACTATGACCAATAATTATAAACCTAGACTTCTAATAGATAGGTATACCTCACCTATGTGTGATCCAGACATATTTCTGAAGGCTTAACTGAATTATTTTTTAATATATAATAATGCCCTGTATTAGACACTCTTCTCAGGATTGTGGCACAAGTAAAGGACAGAAGCAACTTAACATAGGAAAGACTTATTTTGGTTCATTTTCCTGAAGTTTCAATCTATCTTAGTGGAGAAGACAGAACACAGCAATCAGTCTATTCCAGTGGACATATGAGGTATAAGATGACACACATCAATATAACCCAGAAAGCAGAGATGGTGTAGAACCAGGGACACATATAAACTTTAGAGGCCCTCTCTTAGTGACCTACTTATGTTATTGAGTTTCCTTTTCCTAAATGTTCCACAGTTTACCAAAGAAGTGTTACAAACTATGGCATATTTTATATTCAGACTATAACAACCCATGGAAACAGACAATGTCATCTGCATAACACACAAATGGAAAATGAATAGGGACATTTATAAATGTTTCCAAGTTTATTATGTTTCTATTGCTGTGATAAAGACCATTATGGAAAGCAACTTGGAGAGTAAAGGGGTTATTTGGCTTACATATCCCAAGACAAAATCAGTTGACAGAAGTCAAGTAAAGAGCTCAAGCAGGAACCTGGAGACACAAACTGAAGCAGAGACCGTGGAGGCTTGCTGCTTTACTGGCTTGCTCAGTCTACTTTCTGATATCATTTAAAGTCAGTTACCCAGGGGTGTAAGACCAATTTCTAAATGGTCTTATTAATAAAAACACAGAGCCAGAAATAGGGGTGAAAATCTGACAGAGACCAGAGGAATAAGAACAGCCACCAGCTAGCCTCACCTTAGCAACGCCGCTGCTTCCAAAGAGAGAGCGACTTCCTCTCTATGTAGGTTTTTATGCCTGTCCATTCTGCTAACTCATTTCCTCTCTCTACCAAGCTACATTACTTCCTGTCTGTCTGCACAGACCTCCAGAACTCTATGTTTGATGCTAGGATTAAAGGCGTGTGTCACCACGCTTAGAGCTTGTTCCCTCATGTGACCTTGAAACTCACAGAGAACCAGATGGATTAAGAGTGTGTGCTAGTATTGCATCACATCACTTCTGTTTACTATAGTGGCTGGCTATTTTCCCTCTGATCCTCAGATAAATTTTATTGGGGGCACAGATAAAATATCACCACACAGGTATGGTACTGTCCCCAGGGGGCTGGGTCCTCTCACATCAATCAATAAACAATAAAATACCTCACATACTTGCTTACTGTCCAATCTGATTGAATCATTTTCTTAATTGAGGTTTCCTCTTCTCAGATGACTTTAGTTCGTATCAACTTGACGAAAAACTAGTCATTACATCTAGTTTTTGATGTTTTTGGTGAAATAAACATAAAATATTGATTGAATATAGACAACAGCATCTATTAACTCTAAAAAGAAAGTGGTAGAAGCCGGGCGGTGGTGGCGCACGCCTTTAATCCTAGCACTCAGGAGGCAGAGGCAGGCGGATCTCTGTGAGTTTGAGGCCATCCTGGGCTACCGAGTGAGTTCCAGGAAAGGAGCCAAAGCTACACAGAGAAACCCTGTCTTGAAAATAAAAAAAATCCAACTGGCATGAGAAAAATCTTGACAAATTTACCATTTTCCCTTTGGATATCATTTACACTAGACTTACAGGGTGCTTGAAATTCTCATGTTAACAAAAGATAAAGACAGGAAGTGTGTTAGGAGATGCTCACATTTTTTTTTAAAGTATAGATATTTCCTTATATTAACCACTCCATCTTTCTTTTACTTTCTGAGTAGGTACTTAAAATCTGAGATGAATATTTCATCTTGAATCAGATGATATGTACTTCCAGAAGCACAAGAAATAATATACCTGTTGCTTCATTTTTGCGTCTCTGTCTGCCCATCTTTTTGCACAGAATGCAGTTAGTCACAGTAAAAGTGTGATGAAGAAATCTTGTTTATTATATTTTATTTAATTTTGTCTAGACAATTCTCAAATGGGATTCCAGAGAATTGGACAGTGGTTGGGGAAAACTATAGAGACATTTCCAGAAAATTATCTTATGGAATGAAATAAACTGTTATATACTGGGGTGTACAAATTATTATAAATATTATTATACCCTAGGCCTACTATTAATCTGATTACACAGGAAGATACAACCTAAATAATGTATTAAAATACCTTAATAATTCAACTTACTTGAATATGCCACACCTCACAGCCTACCGTGGGCCCACCCTTTTGTAATGAGTAAATTTTTATATTTTATAAGATGCTCATAAAATTAATCCTTTTTAATAAAACCATAGTAAGATAATTTATATAGAAAAAAACTAAATTGCTTTACACTGAATATCTAGTCAGCATTTTGTAATTATATAGCAATTATTCATATTGTTTCTAATGTTTAGTAAAACTTCTGTTTTTATATTAATTTCTCCCCACATCCTTTTTAACTATTCACGGAAAAACAAAGTATCCTAAGAGAACACTAATTTTAGTCATTGAATCGTTATTTATGGAATTATAATTTTACTGAAAACCATGGGTATTGTGATTATGATTATTGCCAGAATTTGTTAAATGGTATTTATGGGGAATGAGATATAATTCTGCACACAGTTCATCAGAGACCATCCTCTGTTTGGGTGTTATAACTGACAATTCATATGAGTGTCAATAAGATCCACATTTGCAAAAGAACTCTATGAATATTACTTTGGAGAAAATTTAGCTCTTATTCATATACACATATCAATGTTTTTTCAATGATGTTTTGGAAAGAAGCTCAAAATAGAAAATATTCTTTTTCAATTTGTTAGTGAGTCAGTTTTATTTTTAAAATGGAAGAATTTATAGACATACTACTTCATTTCTTGTGGAACATGGTTGGAAGTATAATTGACCTAGTAGATGTGCAATTCTTTGAGAAATCAAATACAAGTGTGTATGTGTTTATGAGAAAGAGAGGCTCAGCATAGTAAAGTGGCTAGAAAGACTAACAATGTACCCAAATACTGTATTATATCACCTTAAGAAAGATGAATCTTCACTAGAAGATGATTAAATTAGAAACTTAAGGAGATGTGATTTGGGAACAATTAGGATTAGAAAAATATAATCAGCAGATATTGAGATGAATAAAACAGTCACAAATTATGAGCCAAGTCATGCATCTTTCAAAATTGTGTATTTAATACATTTATGAAAATTGTGGAATAATTTGATAGTTACAATTAATCTCGAAAGTTTTATTTCCCGTTAAGACAGAAAATGCTTTGGTACAGCATCAAGAAATGTAGCTTATGATGAAACGCTTCTTTAAAGAGAACTTACTACAGGAAATATTCTTCCATATCTTGCTTCACCTTAAATTCTCAATTTTCTAGAATGCAATAGTTTCAAGAAATGAACAAGTTTGTAAAAATACAATCAGTAAGAATAATCAGGTCCTGTTCAATCTATAAGGTTTGAGATTAGTGGCATTAATGATAATGTTGATGACCTTAAGCTCCACTCTTGGAACATATGGGATGTACTTTCCTTTGAGGCATAAATCATTAATCCTTTGCAGAAATTCCACAGTTACAAATTCAACAATTGTATATTGATTTTGTCATTAAGCCTATGCATTTGGGCCCATGTCAGCTTCTGATTGTAGTACCTGATGATGAAGCAGGTTGACCTTCTGTGGCAAATTAACCTTTTGTGCCACTAGGTAGAACATCCAAACAAAAGAAGAATGTGTACCAGTTAAAAAATTCTCACATTTCAGATGCTTTGCTTGAATAATAAAATTCTCTCCTAGATGGGGAAAATGAATGCAAGTAAGCTAAAAATATATAACATGCAGGTTCATATGAATACTTAACATTTAATTCCAAAATTAGAAATATTTTGTAACATATTTTCTTCTTTTAATACTCTGCTATGCAAGTTATTTCAAAATACCAAGGAAACATGGTCCACTCAAAACTGGAAGCACTTTCATTTGGAAATGAACCAGATAATAGGGTATGACAATTTTCTTAGCCATGACAGATCAACAGAATAGCATAAAAGCTTAACACAGTCAGATGGTATCTACTCCTGGAGACACTGGTTCTAATTATCTGCAGATACACTCTAACATGTATATTTTTCATATTTCTTACAAGTGACAGTGTTTGGAGGTAGCACGAATCCTAATTGGTCTTAATAAAAACCCAGAGCCAGATATCGGGGTAAATGCTGAAAGATCAGATAGACAAAGGAACAAGCTACATCCGTCTCTTACCTCACCAACTCCTCAGCCAAAACATCTGAGTTCCTTTCTCCTCCCGCCTTATATTCCTTTCTTTACCCAGCCATATCACTTCCTGTCTCAACCTCCCTCATGCTGGGATTAAAGGCGTGTTTGCCTCGCAAATACTGGGAGCAAAGGCATGAGATCCCAAGTGCTGGGATTAAAGGTGTGTGCCACCACTGCCTGAACTCTATAGCTAACTAGTGGCTGGCTATGCTCTCTGATTTGGGGGCAAGCTTTATTTGGTAGAGCATATACAAAATATTACCACATTTCCCCCTTTTTTTAGCTAAATTTCACAAAAAATGGATTGATAAAAATAAGTCTATTTGAATTTGCATAATCTATAAAAGCATAAAAGAGTAAACCAAGGAATCATTTGATTCCTGTATCTAGATTTTTTTCTCTCCATCTCTCTACATTACTTCCTGTATACCTTTCCTTTCATTTTTTCTATGATGATTAACCTTGATTGAAAACCTGTTGAATTGAGAAATTCAAGAGAGTGGTGCAGTGCATTTCTGTATGTGTCTAGAAGCATTCCCAGGATTAATTATAGACCCTGAATGGGAAGTCTCATACTATGAGTTGGTGAAATGGGGGCTGGAAGAAGACAGCTAGCACAGGTATTTTCCTCTTGTTCTACATTCAGTATATCATTAAGTGAGCAACCTCCCTTTTTATGCCCTCCTGTTGCCATGGTATTCTGCTTATTTGGGGCTCAAAATAATA
>LZPO01075878.1:194887-230130 GCA_001675575.1 Neotoma lepida
ATTCTATTCAAACTCAACCAGGACTCTATAAAGGTTTAAAGGTGTAAAAATAACATCAAGACAGGAATAGCACCCACATAAGTTACTGTGGCATCCAATT
The DNA here is from genome assembly GCA_001675575.1 of Neotoma lepida. NCBI lineage: Eukaryota > Metazoa > Chordata > Mammalia > Rodentia > Cricetidae > Neotoma > Neotoma lepida. Next base: position 194,988 of record LZPO01075878.1, read on the forward strand.
TCTATTCACAAAGTAAAAGCTCCAGTCCATCTTTTAATTTTTTTGAAAAATTCCTGACACTACAGAACTAACCTGGAATGTATTAATATTCCACTCTTACATTTCCATGACAATCAAATATTCATGAGCCAAAAAATAACAAAAAATGGAAAAAAAGGGAAAAAGCTTATAAAACTAAATATTGATATCTCAGCAAGACTGCTGAACAGATAAAGGAATTAAAATGCTTCTAATTAAGAAATCATGAGTGGATGATATAGTGTGTAGAAACTGAAAATTTACAAACTTTAAAACCTGGAATCACTGACTGTTCAGAAACTACACAGATGGATTATGGGTGGTGGTGAACAGCCAAAAGGGATTATGGATGAATCTGCACTGTTCTAGCTGCTCCCCATGCCACCTGTCTCCGAGGAAAGCCTGACATTGATTAGATACTGAGCCAGGCTAATGCTGGCAGCAGATCCAATGATGGTAACCTGCCTATCAGTAGATCCTCCCATTGGGTTTGCAATTTCCATCTGCGTCCCAGACATCTGATGGATCTCATTGATTTTGGCGCCCTGACGCCGGATTATGCAGCCAATTAAATCATTTGGAATGGAGAGTTCATGAAAAGTAGTTTGAGTAGATGCATCTTAACCTGCACTGAATCCGGTGTTGCCATGGGCCATGGGAAAACAAGACCGTTGCATTGCCAACTGGTGCAGCTTGGTCAAATCTGGCTGTGGAATGGCAAACTCCTTGAATGGTATAAGCCTCTAGAGGTGGTCCCTCCAGGTCAAAGGGACCTGGAGGGAAAGAGTAAAGAAAGAGTAAAGAGTAAAGAAAGAGCAAAGGCTAGCTTACAGAAGTCTAATGTGGCAGTCAGCAGATTGTTAGGGGCAATGACCTATTGTTTCAAGTAGATCTCCAGGTCATTCTGCTCCAGGTAGCAAGTGAAGTCATGCTTGGCAAATAGGCAGTAAAACTGCGCATTAAATAAATCACTAAATAAATTTATAAATCACTATCTAAATCTAATAGTTTGTATTTTCCACCTTATTCTACTTTTAATTTAATTTTTTGTGATGTCTTTGTATTCAGTGTAATACTGGTTTCATAAAGTGAACTTGGAAACATTCATTCTATTTCTATTTCATGAAATAATTTGAATAGTATTGGTCACAGTTCTTCATTGAATTCTAGTAGAATTCTTCAGCAACTCCATCTGGTCCTGGATTTTGCATTAGTTGTAGGAATTTTTATTGCTTCAATTCATTGGTGGTTATAGAACTCTTTAAATAATTTATTTCATCTTGATTTAATTTTGTTATGCTGTATTTATTCAGAGATTGATTCATTCCTTTTAGACTTTCTACATTAAAGTCATAGAGGTTTTTAAAGTACATACTTAGGGTTTTCTGAATTTCATAAATATCTGTTATGTTGTCTCCTTTTTCATTTCTAATTTTAATGATTTGAATGAGCTTTCTCCTCATTCTGGTTAGTTTGGATGAATGTCAATTTTATTTAATCATTTCAAAGAACCAACTCTGTTTTACTGATTTCTCTACTTTATTTCTGATGTTGATAAATTCTTCCCATCTTCTATTATAGAATTTGCTTTGTTCTTCTTTTTCTAAGGCCTGAGATGCATCATTATGCTTTTGATTTGATCTCTCAAATTTTTTGATGTAGGCAATTAGCATTATAAACTTTGCTCTTAGGACTGTTTTCATTGTACCCCATATGTTTTGGAATGTTGTGTTCTGGTATTCACTCAATTCTAAAAATTTCTTTGATTTTGTTATAGACTTCTTCGGTAACACGATATCCTTCAGTAGTGTGTTGTTTAGTTTGCATGAGTTTTTGTGCTCGGTGGTTGCTATTGTTGTTGATATCCAGCTTTACTCCATTGTAGTCAGATAGAATACACGGTGTTATTTCAATTTTCCTATATTTGTTGAGTTGTACATTGTTTCCTAATATAAAGATAATTTTGGAGTAAATTTCATGAGCTACTGAAAAGGATGTATTTTCTTTAGTATTTGGGTGGAATTTTCTGTATATGTCTCTTAGATTTGTTTTATTTATGATATCTTTCAACTACAATGTTTCTTTGTTTATTTTTGTCCAAATGAAATGTTTGTTGGTGGGAGTGAGTATTGAAGTCAACCACTATCACTGTGTTGTTGTTAATCTCTGATCTTGCATCTAGTAGTATTTCTTTTATGAAATTGGATACACCTATGTTTAGTGCATGTATATTTAAATTTGTAATATCATCTTCGTGGATTCTTCCTTTGTTGAGATGAAGTGACCTTCTTTATCTCTTCTGATAATTTTAGTTTGAATATTATTTTGTTAGATATTTCAATATCTGTGCTTCCTTGTTTTCTTGCTTAGTTTGTTTTTTCAACCCCTTTATTCTAAGGTAATGTTTACTATTGATGGCAAGGTGTGTTTCTTGGAGACAGCAAAAGAATGGAACCTGTTTTCTACTCCAATGCACTAGTCTACATATTTATATTGGAAAATTGAAAATATGAATATTCAAAAATAACATGTTATTGAAAGATGTTTATTAATTCCTGTCGTATTCTTGATTTTGTGATATTTTCTTAGGTCTCCTTTGAATAACCGTCTTGGTATTATTCATTTATTCCTTCATATATCTTGAGTGCATTTAATCTTATCTTCAGATAGAAGGATTTCTTTTAGTATCCTTTGTGTAGATGTTTTGATGCTGTTTGAAATCAATTGCATGCCCATTTCCTTTTCAAATTTTGCTTTGTTTGATATTTAGGGTTTCCCATATATAAGATCATGTCATATACAATCAAGGGAAAAAAAACAGTTTCTTTGCGACATGGTGTATTTTGCATTCATTGCCATCTCTTACCCACTCATACCTCAAGCTCAATGAAAGTTTTAAGGTTACTTCTTATATTCTGTTGGTGAAAGAAATAATTAAATAAAAGTAGGTTAATAATATGTACTTTTGCTGATACAAAGAGAGCTACTCATTAATTAATTGTTATATAACAATATTTGTTTACTATCTCCAAATACTTTGCCATGTTCTAGGAATATAAGGGTACAAATTATAAGCTGTGCTCTACCACAACTCACTTTTTGATTCATCTACATCATTCAGACATATTGTACATTTTTGAACAACAGCGCAAACTTAGATATGTCAGAAGATCTAAGTTTTTCTTTTCTTTTCTTTTCTTTTTTTTGGTTTTTCGAGACAGGGTTTCTCTGTGTAGCTTTGGTGGCGCCTTTCCTGGAACTCACTCGGTAGCCCAGGCTGGCCTCGAACTCACAGAGATCCGCCTGCCTCTGCCTCCCAAGTGCTGGGATTAAAGGCATGCGCCACCACCGCGCGGCTTAAGTTTTTCTTGAAATCTTATTTTATGACCTAAATTCAAATGTCAGTTTTAATATTATGATTAGAAGAGAAGTCACTCAATCTCTCTTTGCATATAATACATATAATATTTTATGTTACATTATGTAATATTAATGTTTATATAAAAATTATAAATATTTAATATCTACATTTTATTAAGCCAATTATTAAACATTATCTCATAGGTTTGGTGACAGATTTGAGGTAGTGAATATTGGAAGAAATATTTACTGTTATTTTGAAAGTTTATTGTGACTTCAACCATTTTATTATATCTATAAGCTATATTTTTACTAGGTCAATTGTTCATACATATTATTGTATAGCTTTAATACCATTTGGGTGTCACAAACAGAAATAAAGTGAAAATCTATTTTAAGTGGCAACACAGTTTTATATAAAACCACAATTGACAAGATCTTTTCTTCTGTATTATGACTTGCATTAATTCCAGTTATTTAAAAGTTGTTTGCAGTATTATTGTATTGGCTTGAATGAGAAATGTTCCCAGTAATCTCAGGCATTTAAAAATTTGATTCCCAGCTGGTGTCACTGCTTGGGGAAGTTCGGGATGATGTGGCCTTGCTGGAGAAAGTATGTCATTGTGAGCAGTCTTTGAGAACCTAAGGTCTGTCTCTACTTTCAGTTAAGGATGTGATCTTAGTTTGTTGCTCCTGTCTCTAAGCCTGCCTCTTCCTTCCAAGCTTCCCTACCATCTTGGACCTTAGCCTCTTGTACCATAAGCACAAATAGAGTCTTTCTTCCATAAACTGCCTTAGTCAAAGTATTTTATCACAGCAACAGAAAAATAACTAATGCATTTGTGGTACCATTCATATTGCTTAGTGGAAATAACTTCAGATTTTCTGCTGTTTTTAAAAATAATTTTCTCATCTTTCACATTGTGGTCTTGATATTGCTAGGTTGTGGATAAGATTTATCTCTCAAAGGTTTACATGCTGGAAGCTTAGTTTCCATTACACTGATAATGAACAGTATTGGCTTTTTAAAATGAGAAACCCAGTGGAATACATTTGGATCATGACTGCAAGACCCTTCTTAGGGCTTAGTGTTTATTATGCTGAATGGGGTGAGTCTTACAAGAGTGGATTGTAAGGTTATTATAAAGGCCAGATTGCAAAGTAAACAACATAACTGTTTAAAATGTTCATAATGAAAATATCATTTTCTAAAGTGACTAGAGCCTAAGAATAAAAATAACAACTGTTAAAATGTTCAGACCCTAGAAGTTCAGTTTGAATGTGACTTTAGAATGAAAAAGTTAGAAGAACATAGCTGCTATTGTAAGATTTGAGAAAGGTGAAACAGATGTATCACTGTGTGATGTTCGGGCAATTTTGGAAAAGGAGGCCAAGTGGTTTATGATAAATTTAAATTACAGGACAAAATTCCAGAGGTTAGATGATAACTTTCAGCATAATTGACAAAGAAGATAAATATATTCTATGTCATGTTTAAAAATCATTGATACACTATAATATGAAATAATTTTAGACTTTGAAATTTCTTACAGTGTAAAAATAGAATTAATAGTAATTTCTCATTTCATTTAGATCAAACCAAACTTATTAGAGTGCTATGTTGGGAGAGTCAGAACAGTTAAACATCCATTACTCTTACCTAAGTTTTAATTAAGGAATAGAAAACTGAGCTCTGTGATATTCAGCAAAGCCAGTCACAGATGTCTTCAGGAAGTGCATGATAAATTTGAGTGGGTTAGTGCAACGGAAGCAAAGGACAGAGGGGAAATAGAAAGTGCTCAAAGGTAAATGAATGTATGCCCAGGGGTTATGCATGCCATCCAGAAATAATTACAGTTGAGAGGGTTGGGAGTGGTGGGTTTTAAAGGCCAGAAGAGAGGAAAGGAAAAGTGCAAAAAGTAATCAAGCATGCAAAAAGAGCATATACAGGTTAGAATCTATCAAATTGAGGAGCCAACTGCAATGATAAGTTAATGAAGTTGAAGGCAGCACAGAAGGGATTTTTAAAAGCAACAAAGAAACAAAGAAATTTTACAGTAGAAACTAAACAGATTTAAATAATGAAACTTTTCAGGGCTTGAACACACCTTTCAAAAGAAGCAGAAAGACTGATTCATACTGGATGATTATTGACAAATAAGTTAGGGAAGAGAAAAATAGAGTTATCTTCTTTCTGTGTATAAAGAAAGAAAGAAAGAAGAGACAAAAAGGAAAATTTGTGATTTTTTTTCTTTACAGAAAAGAACAATATTTTGAATAAAATTATTCTGAAGAAAACAGAACATAGTAAAATTTATACCAAAATTGAAATCTCTTGGAAATAACAGGCAACAGTTTATTGTACCTACAGAGTAAATAAAATATGTATTCCATATTCTGTGTAGTCCTTGTCAATAGAGTGGCTCTCCCTTTCTTTTGGATGAAAGAAAAATGATAAGGCTATATAATGCAAAGTAAGATAGAAGAATTAATCAATTCCCCATTTCCCTTTTAACAGAATTTATGTAAGTAAAATCCAATTGTTTGTCCCCAGGGTACCACTGTAAATACTTAGTATTTTATATAGTACTGATAAATACTTAGTAATTTATATACAGATTGCCCCAGTGAGACTGCTGAGATTCTCAGGAATCTAATATTTTAATCTATAACATAAGAAGACAATAGTTATGTCAAGACATGTTAGTCACTACTTGCTTGCATTTTACTACTTATATTCTCTCCATTACGGAAAAGAGCTATTTTTTCATCTTTTAGAGAAGTTGTTAAATTCCTATAATCATTTTTACACAGCTATTATTCCATCCTCCTTCTTCAGTCAGAGGCATTTGACTGTGAGGGATTTCATTGTGACTCTGCCTATACATTATATATGATGTGTGACATTTTTAAAAGAAACTTTCTCTAGCCTAAACAAAGGTCAAGATAAATCAACCTTTCATAGCCAACTTTCCCCCAGCGTATTCCAGTTTACTCCCAAGTGAGACTGTGAAAAGTTGCCCACTTCTGTCTGTGGTTCATTCTTCCTTACCCCAGTCTCTTTCTGTGTAAGCTTTTCTTATTCATTACTATTATTATCTCTTGTGTGTGGTTTTTCAAGACAGGGATTTTCTGTATAACAGCCTTAGCTGTCCTAGAACTTGCTTTGCAGACCTGGCTGGCTTCGAACTCACAGAGACCTACTTGCCTGTACCTCCTTTTATTTTGCTACTCATGTTCTATTAAGTTTTTGTTTCATTATAGGAAGTCCTCATCCTCATTTATTTTCATCATGAATCACTCTTTTATATAAATGCAGCAGATACTTTGGTAATCATCTTACTTCTCTTCTACATTTGGCTTCACACATTAACTGAGAAAACATCTGCTAAATACCTTTTTAGTATCTCATTCTATATTGGCTACCAGTTATTAGATGGTGAAAAAGATATATTGGCATAATTACATGATTCAATGAGGTGAGGACAGTAAGCAAGTCAGTTGTTTTCTGGGAGCAATGTGTATTATTATAAAAATAAATGAACACAATGATATTATATGAAGTTGTAGAGAACAGATTAATAAGATGATAAAAGTAGAGTTGTCTCATACATTGATATTTTAGTTGACTTGGTTGTGAAGGGTCCATAACTTCAATTTTCATTTCAAATAATGAATGCCAATTTTCTGTACTTCAGAATACTAAATAAATGCAAATTAAGAAAGTATTACTTGTGTTTTATACTTCTAATATTTCCAACTGTGCATGGACTATCTATCCACCAATTGCTTAGATGTCAAATTTTCAGCAAAAAACTCTAGTAAAATTATCTTCATATTAAGCAAAAGCTGGTAAGGTCCTTATAAATCACACAAGATGTTTTTGTCAGATGCAATATCATGAAGATTTTCCTCTATATGTTCACATTTTATTTCTTAAATACATTAGAAGTTAATCTTTGTATATGTAATAAAAGAAGAGACTGATTTCATTTCAAGCATTGGAACAGTTTTTTAAGCATTCTTTTTTTAGACTGTTCTTCCATTATGGAATGGTTCGTGTACTCTTGTGAAATCAAATGACATTTTATTTGATGATTTATCTCTGCTATCTCTATCATATTTATTAAACTTTTTTCAATAGATTACCAACAAGGACCCATACTAGCAGAAGCCATAGAAAGCTGCAGGAGTGAAGGTTAAGGAGTTGGAGGAGAATGTCAACATTTAACTGTGTGTTAAAATATTTAGATGCAGATAAAGCTGAGAGGAGGAAGAAAATGGTGAGAAAGAAAGAAATTGAGAGTAAAGCCAACAAAATTCAGAGTTTGCTTATGGAAATCAGGGGAAATAGTCAATTTGTCTCATTAGCCAACTAAGAATAGTGTTTGCTATTTTGAGTACGGTATGTGGAGAGTTGAAAAAAAATTGAGCTTTTGGTCTCTCAAAATGGATAATCTACATTATCCCAGGCTATACAATGCTTCATTTTTTTTGTTTGATTAAATACACTTTTAAAAGAATTAAGTAATTATGCTAATAATTTCATAAAATGCCCACTTCATACTGGTAAGCTATCACTGAAGTTTGAAAACTTTCTTAATGACCATTAGATAATAAAAACCCATTCCCTGGAGTTTTCATTGTTGTGCATGGTCTTTATTTGATTGGATTGGTTTGTGGAAGTTGTAGGGAAGGAAATTTTAAGAGTTTAAAGTGTTAAAAAAATTTTGAAATTCATATGTAAAATATAAACTTTCCAACACCAATTTTAAAAGCTTATATCATTCAAAGTACACTTGGCTTCTATTAAACCTCAAACCTTTAACAGATTAATGCTGTAATCAGTTACAAAATTTAAGTCATGCTAGAGCCTCTCATTTAATTCTTATCCTAATGTCTAATAAGATCATTTTATTGGGAAGCAAGCCTAACCATCTCTATCATCAGAGAAACATTACATAATTTCTAGAGGCCTGCACTCATTTTGGAGGAAATCAATTAGGAATCATTCTTTATCACTGTGATTTAAGGATAGCTAACAAATTAAATGATCACATAAAGAAATGTTGCATTTATCCAATAAAACATTTTAAAAGTGATAACTAATATATTTCAAGTGTTAAGTACTAGGATAACCCATTTTTAAATAGTTTCTTGGGATAATATCTGTGCTTTTCTGCCTTTGGAATGCAGAATTAAGAAAATGATTTAATTAAAAAAATGACTGTAACAGGATTAGGCACAATTTGTAAAACTAGTTACACAATAACTGGTTACGGTTTTGAATTTTCTTCTTACATGTGAGAACATGAGATTCCAAAGCTTTGAAAAGTTTAATTTCCTTTTACATGTTTTAAATGTACATTTTTATTTTATGTGTATCAGTGTTTTGCCTGCAAGTATGTGTATATACCATGTGCATGCTTAGTGACCACAGAGGTTAGAAAAAGGCATTAGATCCCTTGGAACTGAAGTGACAGATCACTGTGAGCCACTATATGAGCACTGGTAACTGAACCCTAGTCCCCTGCAAAAGCAACAGGTACTCTTAGCCATTGAGGTATCTCCCCAGACTAAAGGTTTAATTTTAATAAATTACAGTTGGATATCAGAGATAGTGATTAACTGGTTCATTGTACAAATAACACACAGGGAACAAATTTTTCTATTTTAAGTGATAATAATGAGAACAACGTCACTGAAAAAATGGACACTAACAGCTTAAAAAGGAAACTATTTTCATGTTGGCATTATCTATTTAAAGTACAAATGGACTATTATCAGAATTCACCTTCTAGTATGTTATGATAATATAGAACATAGCAGGGGTAAAATGTCATCACTCATCTAATGTACGTGATAAAGAGTCATAGTTGCTGGAGTGTCTGGTCTCAACCATAGAAGTGTTTTTCTCTGCTTCCTGCCCACATATTCATTGAATGGCTGTGAGCCAAATCAGGATTAATCTGTGTCAAAGCCAGGTGTTCTATTCATGAGCATACATAGTACAAGGTTTTGAATATTCTTCAACATAAAATTTGATTTTAAAACAACAGTCTTTATTCCTAAGGGGAGAAAAAAACAAAAGTTAGAAATAGGGACTATAATGGTAGGGGCTACCATAGAAGAACTTTGTATGACCACAAGAGAAGGGTTCAAACTTCATTAATTAAACTAAAAGACATTCTTTTCCTGCTAAGCCTCAATTTCACTGCAGGAAAGACATATTTAAGGGCTGTGGCCTGGCCCATCTTTCTCACATTTCACGCCCACAATAGCAACCTCAAAGCCAAGTCTTGCCTTACTGGAATCAGCAACCACAGAGAATATTGGGTGTGTTGGAATTGCCATATATAGACAGAGCCATTTACATGTATTTTGTTTCTGTCAATTTCTTTCCCTTTGCCAAGATAATTCGGCATAATGTTTTCACTGCTCATAACATGATTGAGTTTAACAAAAGAAAATTCCTCCATGTTTGGTGTTGTTTTCTGTAGTACACATGAAAAACATAGAGAGAAATTTGAACAATGACTATATCCCATGGAAGTGGGTACGAGAAACTGAGTAACTTGAATCTTTGATTTTGTTTGAGAAGTTGTGGCAACTTTTATAACCTAAGATTGCCCCTGTGTTCCTGGCCAGTAGACAGAAAGGCCTAAGATTTCAAGTCAGAGGCATATGTTCAAAGATACACTTACTGGCTACTTCAACTGATGCTGACCTGCATGGTTTTTCCAGGGTGCAGAGCTGAAAATGTACCAGGAAAAGCAAAGGAAAACACATCAAAGGAACTGAAGAAGCCTTTTGTTGGCTGTGGAGAATAGCAGAACCTCCAGCTGCAGTGTCAGCTTCCACAAATCTTATTTGAGGATAAATGTTTGTGTAGAATGATGTTTACTACTCTAACTCAGAAGCTACCAAAACCCAGTAGCCACTGTCCTGATTCACTGATAACGTTTATTGGTTAAACTTGGCCATCTCTTTCTCGTACTGTAATGTTAACCATCTTTCCCACGTTTTGGTGTGCAATGATACAGGAAATTGTTTCTATTGGTGAGAAGTGTAGTGTGGTAGGGTGCAAGAAACAGCTTCTTTTTGAGCTTTGCTATTCTCATTGGCTTTGCTGAAGAGAAAGTTTTTTTTTCTTGTCTTTCAGCCAGTGTCAGTCCACAAATAAACAGCTAAATGCAAGGACTGAATGGACAGAGAGCATAAAGGAACTTGAACCTCTGAGCACAGGCTCGTGCAGTATCAGAGATGGATGACAATATAGTAGACAATTTCACTGAGCTCCCTACATAGGTCTTTAATATTCAGTAACTAAGGATATAGGAAAAAAGGGTCAGTAAACAACATTATACTGTCCTGATTTTGTACTACACAAAATTAAAAGCAAAAATTATGAAAAACAAGTATCCCAAATTAATCTCTAGTTTAAATTAAATTCCATAAAATAAAACAAAATTGGTTTTCTTTATCATTTTTCTCATTTGCTTTTTACTTTCTTATAAGACTGTTGACAACTTAATCACAGATCAACACTGATCCATGAAAAGTTCTGTCAGCATTTCTCTTTCTTTGTTATTGTCTCTCTTCCTTTCCATAGTAATATTTACACTATAATGTATTATTAGAAGTATATTTAATAATACTATATCTATTATATATAAACACTACATGCTATATAAACAATATACACCACAAGTTATACATATATACATATATACATATATGTATATATAGATATGTACATATATATAAATTATTGGTTAAATAGTTATCTGAGGTGTCAATATCATCCTCTTTTTGCTGGTTAAGGATCTTGCCTCAGTGTTGATAGATGACAAATGATTAAAGTAATAGTTTCTGAAGGTGGGGGTAATTGTGGCAACTTTACAAAATAAAACAGCAACTAACATTGATTAACTTTCATGAAAAATATCACTATAGATTATAATTCTGCTTGACAGCATTTTACCTAAAGTAGTACTTCATTCAAAAGCAGGCTCAGTATTCTCAAATCTTCCTACTTTCTCAACTAAATTTATGTAACATTCCAAATCATTCTTGATACTTCAACAAGGCATTCACAGCATCTTCACCAGTAGATGCCATCTCAAGACACCAGTTCCTTTGCTAACAGTTAATAAGTGATCCTTTGAGTTAAGCTTGATAGCTCATGCCTAAAATATCAGTACTGAGCAGGAGGGATGAAATAAAAGGGCTGAACTAAATTCAAATCCATCCTAGACTACTTAGTGAGCTCCGGAGGAGTATAAACTGGGACTGTTTCAAAATGAAACCAAAAGAAAGCAATAATTCTTCTCCTATTGCATTAATTTCTTTTTTTCTTCCTGTGATAAAATACTTAAATGAAAACAATTTAAAGGATATATAATTTATTTAGTTTACAGTTTCAAGTTATACTACATCATGGAAGGGAAATCACAGTGGCAGAAGCTTGAAGAAACCAGTCATATGCAATGGAATATTAGTTGAAGATGTGGTACATCTGTTTATGCTGTGGAACATTTATTTGTTTAATGATGCAAAGATGTGTTGCATTCTTTTACGTTGGATTTGTTTGACACTGCTATTTTGCCTGCCTAAAACATCTGATTGGTCTAATAAAGAGGTGAATGGCCACCACGAAGGCAGGAGAAAAGATAGGTGGGGTTGGCAGGCAGAGAAGAGAGAATAAATAGGAGGAGAAATATGGGAAGAGAGATTTAGGAGTGAAGAAGAAAATGAGAAGGAGGAAGACATCAGGGGCCAGACATGCAGCTACATGGCAAGCCATGGAGTAATAAGTAAGAAAAGAAATACAGAAATTGAGAAAGATAAAAGCCCAGAGGTCAAAGGTAGATGGGATAATTTAAGTTAAGAAAAGCTAACAAGAACAAGCCAAGCTAAGGCTGGGCATTTATAAGAAAGAATAAGACTCCGAGTGATTTTTGGGAGCTGGATGGTGGGTCCCCCTAAAAAGAAAAGAGCAAAGAATAAAAAAAAAAACCTACTGACTCATGTTGTATCTATATTCTGTCAGAAGAAATGAGCATTAAATACATGCATGCATGGTAGTACCCAGTTCACTCTTTCCATTCTTATATGCTCCAAAATCCACTGCATAAAGGTGCCACTCACAGTGAGCTAGTCTTTTCACATTATTGAAAGCTAGTAAGATAATCCCTCAAAGGCATTCTTACAGGCCCTTCTCAAAAGTGACTCTATATTGTGTTAAGTGGACAAAATTCACTATCACATCTATCATAACTCATTATTCTCTCACTTTGAATTAATCATTGTTGTATGCTTCTATGATACTTTTTCTCAAACTATTTGACATAGAATTTTTCCTGCTGTATTATAATCTGTGATTTTTTTTCATTTTGTGAAATTAAACATGCAACCATTCAACCAATCATTATTATGAATATTATGTTCATTGTCTTTTGCTATTAAATATGGGCCACATTCTGTAGCTTTATGGTATTTTTTGAGGCTGGACTCTGAAAGTAAAATTATTCAGCTGAAAAACAAATATTGTATAGCTCTGTTCTAGTTTGCTTTCAATTGCCATGATAAACAACATGACCCAATGCAATTTGGGAAGGAAAGGGTTTATTTGTCATACACTTTCACATCTCTATATCACTGAGGGGAGTCAGGGTATGAACTCAAGCAACAATTTGGACACAGGAACTGCAGCAGAAACTGTGGAACTGCTTTCTGACTTGCTTCCCCTAGCCTGATCAACAGAAGAATCTCAAATGGCTGAGGAAAACTTAAAGAAATGTTCAACATCCTTAGCCATCATGGAAATGCAAATCAAAACAGCTCTAAGATACCATCTCACACATGCCAAATGACTAAGACCAAAAACACAAGTGACAGCTCATGCTGGAGAGGATGTGGATCAAGGGGAACACACCTCCATTGCTGGTCGGAGTGCAAATTTGTAAAGCCACTTTGGAAGCCAGTGTGTCGGTTCCTCAGAAAACTGGGGATCAACCTACCACAAGACCCAGCTATACCTCTCTTGGACACATGCCTAAAGGATGCTCAATCATACCACAAGGACACTTTGTTCAACTATGTTCATAGCAGCTTTATTTGTAATAGCCAGAAACTGGAAACCACTTAGATATCCCTCCACCAAGGAATGGATAAAGAAAATGTGGTACATTTACATTTACTCAGCTGTTCAAAACAAGGACAACAAGAAATTTGAAGTAAATTGATGGAACTAGGAAAAAAATCTTCCTGAGTGAGGTAACCCAGACTGATAATACAATGTGGTATGTACTCACTCGTAAGTGAATATTAGCTGTGAAGAAAGGATAACTATGTTACAATCCACAGACCCAGAGAGACCACATTGATGTCTGGCCCAATTGTTATCAGAGAGGCATCATCCAGCAACTAATGGGGGCAGATGAAGATACCTAAAGCCAAACATTAGGCAGAATTCAGGAATCCTGCAGAGGAGGAGGAGAAACAAGTGTAGAAGCCAGAGGGATTGAGGACTCCATAGGAAGGCTCACAAAGACAACTAACTTGGGCACATAGAGGCTTGCAGAGACTGAACTGACAACCAGGGAGCCTGCATGAGACTGACCTAGGCACTCTGCATGTATGTTACAGTTGTGTAGCTTCTCTTATGGGACTCTTAACAGTGGGAATAGGAGCTGTCTCTGAATCTTTTACTGGCTTTTGGGACCCTATTCCTCATACTGTGTCACCTTGCCAGTTTGGGGAGGTGATTGTTCTTACTGCAACTTGATATGTCATGTTTTATTGATGTTCATAAGAGACATGGCCTTTCCTGGATGGAGACAAAAGAGAGGACTAGGGGAAGAGGGGGGAAGGGAGAGAGGGACTAGGAGGAAAGGNTGGGACAGGGTAGGCTGTGTCTAGGATGTAAAATAAATAGATTAATAAAAAAAGAAACATTGAGAGGAATATGTAATAACACATGGTATGAAAGAAGGAATACCAAAACTATGTATACCATAGAAAGCTTGGTATTATTTAAGCTAATTAAAATTATAAATAAATGAAAAATAATAAAGAAAAGCTAAAATTCTATAGCACTGGATTCATACAATAACCTTTTCATATCTGACGATTTTGAAGATAGAAGGTATTTAAGGCAGAGACTATAGTGCTTAATAAACATTTGTTTTAATGATATAGTGAACTTGAATTAATATACTTGTTCTCATTATATGAATCTTTTTTAATTGTTAGTCTTTATCCATTATTCTCAGCCACAGTTTATCATTTTTGAAGAAGCATTTTATGGCCTTCATTTTCAAGTAATTCTAATGTTAAGAATTGATTTTATATGACATCAGAGTCATTTGAAAACAGTTTAAAAAAGAGTATGAGTGGAGACAAGTAAACAGAAGGCATTGAGGAAAACAACGAAGCAGATGATGAACTGATATTCACTGTTACATCTATAACTAATATACAGTTTCTTTCCATGTACTATAGACAGGCATCCTTCATTGGGCTTCCTTTCCTTTCTCTGAAGTTGAAAACTGTAAAACTATGAGAGTTGGAATGAATGACATAGCAATCAAGACAATGGTGTCACCAAGAATCCATATATAATAATTCTTTAAACTCCCCTGACATTAAAGTTTGAAAGTGTCTTTTTCCCATTTCTTTTCTATTACCTGTTTTTCACTTACAATGTATTGATTATTATTGCAAGTAATTAATGATTGATGTCAATTTAAAAATTTACCATGTTGACTTTATTTCCAGTTACTATCATTAAATAATGAAGTTTATTTTGTTATAGTGCAAGTAAAATTAAAGACAGATCGTGTCTGGGGGTTTTTGATAGTATCATCAAGTTTATATAACTCTTGACTTTAAAGGATTTGCATAAAATTATATTCTATTACCTAAACCGCTTACGTTTCTTCTGGGCAAATATATTTAAAGTTCATACCTTATTTTGCAATTATGTATTAATTTTATTCAAATGTATCAGATGACAAATTGGAATTTACTCTTTAGTCTATAGCAAACATGTAGCCTCTTCACACAGGACCTACAGCGATCCTTCTTCAGGTTTTCATTCTTTGTATTGAAGCTATGGGGAGAGGAAAGACTGACAAAGTGATAATCACATCAGTTATGTATTGATTAAGTACAAGCAGAATTGATGTCATTATCTGACAAGCCTTCTAAATAGTAAGTGATTCACTTTGTAGACCAGGTTGGCCTCCAACTCAGAGATCCACCTGCCCATGCTTGCTGAGTTCTAGGATTAAAGGTGTATCACCTGGAAAATGGAAAACTGCCAGAAGAGAGTATCCAATGTGAACTACTGTTAATTTAACAAGAAATTTTTGAATTCGCATTACTATGTATTTTTCTTATGTCTTATACCATATTAGCTTACATACAAATACATGGGCTTAAATACATTTTTGTTCTTTTCCGGAGAAAAATGTCTCTCAGGATGAGATTCAAACATTAATAAACTGGTGCACCAAATTTTATACTTACAGAGACCATCTTAATAATAATTTTGTATTGTCTTTTAAACCAACCCCAGCTATGATAACACATTTTCCTCAGAATAAAATATCTTTGATTATAGCCTTACATACATTCTAAGCCTTAGGAATCTAATGAGTTACCTTGATTATAGGAGAAATATTTCTTAATAACCACAACTTAATACTGCCCTTTAAGGTCAATGAATTCTGAAGATGACTAATCTTATTCATCGACATATTTCATTAATCTATGTTCAAGATAGCAATTGTGTCTGATAATTTATGAGACTCTTATATATGCCATACAGAGGTCAAAAATTTTGACAGAGTTTTATATTATAGAAAGATAGATACATACCGGGAAGATTTTTAAGAATATAGTAAGAAAGTTAAATATTCTTTCACATTAAAGCACTTGAAATAAAATAAAGCAGTGTTCAAACACACCAACAAACAAAATGAAAATGCCAATATATAGATAAGCCAATAAACTCAATAGACACTTCTTAAAATATGAAATAGAAATGGCTAATAAATAAGTTTTAAATATGTTTTGGAAATGTTATGCCTTGCCTATATATTTTGCAAATGGCTTCAGTGTTTTGGGCTTCACACAGAGGACTTTGATCTATTTGGAGCTGATTTTTATGTAGGGTGATTGATAAAGATATAATTTTATTCTTCTACATTTTATCCAATATTCACAGGACCATTTGTTGAAGATGCTGTCTTTATTATATATTTTGGCATGCTTGCCAAATATTTGATATCTGTAATTACATGCACTCATATTTGGTTCTTCTATTTTGTTTCATTGATCTACATGTCTGTTTTATGTGCCCATACCATGATGTCCTTGTTACTATATCTGTGTAGTATAGCTTGAAATATGGTACTATAATCCATTCAGGACCATTGTTTTTTTAAACTCAAGATTTCTTTGGCTATATGGGTCTTTCAGGATTCCAAATAATGTTTAGTACCATGTTTTTATTTTTCCGTGAAGAATGGTATGGGGATTTTCTTTAGAGTTGCATGGAATATGTAAATTTTCTTGGTAGGATGGGCATCTCATGAGCATGGGAGATCTGACCATGCTACGGTGTTTTTCTCAAGTCTTCAGAGATTTATATCTTTCAGTGGGGAAATTCTTCACCTCTTGCTTCTTTTTTCTTCCTTCCTTTCTTTTCTTTTTTCTTTCTTTCATAGATAGATAGATAGAATCTGAAAGAAATGGACAATTTTCTGGATAGGTATCACATACCAAAGTTAAATCAAGACGAGATAAACTATTTAAATAGACCAATAACCCCTGAGGAAATAGAAACAGTCATTAAAAGTCTCCCAACCAAAAAAAGCCCAGGATCAGATGGTTTCAGCGCAGAATTCTACCAGATCTTCAAAGAAGAGCTAATTCCAATACTCTTCAAATTGTTCCACACAATAGATAGATAGATAGATAGATAGATAGATAGATAGATAGATAGATATTACTTTTGATGTTCTTTCTACTTAAAACAGTTGTAGATTTACAGACAATCTGGCTCCACAGACACCTTCCCAGTTCCCTTATTTCATGTCACTCTTTCCCCCAGAATAGAAAGAGCACATTCAGACATCTTTTCTTCTGCAACTTCTCTAGACTGGGAAAGTTTCTCATATATGTTATGATATTCCTGATTTTTAAGGAATACTGGTATGTCAAGAATATTGTATTATGTTCCTCAAAAGAGATGTCCGATATTTTTCTCATGAATCCAGTGAGGTAATGGGTTTCAGGGGAGATCAGACAAGTGTTGTTCAAATCTTAGATGGTCTTTTAATAAAAATCCCAGAGCCAGATATTGGGGTGAAAGCTGAAAGATCAAAGAAGCAGAGCAAGCCACAGCCACCACCTATTACCTCACAACTCCATGAATCCTCAGACTGAAAGCCTCTGAGTCCTCACCTGAATGGTATCAGCTGAACTGCTTTAGTTTCTGTTTCCTCACACCTTATATACCTTTTTCTGCCCTGCCGTCACTTCCTGGGATTAAAGGCGTGTATGTTTCCCAGTACTGGGATTAAAGGTGTGTGCCACCACTGCCTGGTTCTTTTTCCATTGTGGCCTTGAACTCACAGAGATCTGGATGGACTTCTGCCTCCCAAGTGATAGGATTAAGGGTGTGTGCCACCACTATCTGGCCTCTATGTCCAATCTAGTGGCTGGCTCTGTCCTCTGGTCCTCTAGCAAGTTTATTAGGGTACACAGTATATCACCACATTTTTTTGTCTAAAATAATAAAAGGTTATAACTAATATAATAAAAACGATATACAATAAGTACAATAACTATATACAATATATACAATCAAGAATTACATTAAAAATATCCAGTCGATTAACATTTCACAGATTCAGAGAAAATACTCCACTATTTATCCTACTTTGGTGAGTCCATAGTTTTGTACCTAATTCACTTTCTTTTTTTTTCTTTTTTTTTATTAAAAAGATTTTCCACTTATTTTACACACCAACCTCAGATCCCCCTCTCCTCCCTGCTCCTGCCCTGCCAGCCCTGCCCCAACCTACCCCCACTCCTACCACCTCCAAAACAAGGTCTTCCGTGGTGAGTCCCCGGAGTCTGGCACTCTCAGCTAAAGCAGGACAAGACCCTCCTTCCTGAGCCAAGACTGTGCCAGGTGTCCCACCACAGGCACTGGGCTCCAAAAAGTCAGCCCCTGCACCAGGGATGGATCCGGATCCACTTTCTTATATCCAAGGACCAATATTGCCCCCTAAATAAGCTATCTAATTGTCAAAAGCACTTTGACAGAGGAACACAAATCCCTTGGCAATCCATTCCAATTTGTGAAATAATCTTTATAGGCAATAAATTGTTTTCTTTTATAAAAAGATTTATTTTTAATGANCCCCCATTCCCACCTCCTCCAAGACAAGGTCTCCCATGGAAAGTCCCCAGAGCCTGGCACACTCAGCTGAGGCAGGTCCAAGACCCTCCTCCTATGCCAAGGCTGAGCCATTGTCCCACCATAGGCACTGGGCTCCAAAAAGCCAACCCTTGCACCAGGGGTGGATCCCAATTCCACTGCCTGGTGACCCCCAAACAGGTCAAGCTAAACAACTGTCTCAAGCTTCCAGAGGGCCCAGTCCAGCACCATGGGGGCTCCACAGTTACTGGTCCACAGTTCATGCATTTCCACCAGCATGACTGGCCATCTCTGTACATTTTCCCTTCATGATCTTGATGTCTCTTGTTCATAGAATCTCTCCTCTCTCTCATCAGTTGGACTCCTGGAGCTCTGCCTGGCACCCGGCTATGGATCTCTAAGTCTGTTTCCATCTGTCTCTGGATGAGGGCTCTTAGGCGCTCCTCAGCTATGGGTCCATAGTTCATGTGTCTCCACTAGTTTGGCAGGCCATCTCTGTACATGTTCCCATCATGATCACCTTGTCCCTTGCTCATAGAAGACCCCCTCTCTCCCATCGATTGGGCTCCTAATGACCAGCGGTGGATCTCCGCATCATGGTATGTACTCACTCATAAGTGGATACTAGATGTAAAGCAAAGGATAACCAGACTGCAACCCACAGCATTAGGGAGGAACCTAGGAGGGATGCATGGATCACCCAGCGAGGGAGAAATGGATGAGATCTACATGGGCTGACTAGGAGTGAGGGAGAGGAAATGGGGGGCGAAGGATGGAGGATGAGAGCATAGGGGAGCGGGAGGTTCGAGCTGGAACAGAGACAGAGTGGGAGAGCAAGGAAGGAGATAACATGATAAATGAAGAAATCATGGGAATAGGGAGAAACAGAGTGCTAGGGAAGTTCCCGGGAACCCACAGGATGACCCCACCTTAGACTACTGGAAATAATAGAGAGAATGCCTGAACTGACCTACTCCAGTGATCATATAGATGAATACCTTAATTCACTTTCTATCCTAACTTTTATTACCAACCAAAAACTATCTTATGATGTCTTTCAAACTTATATACTTTGCACATTTTTAGTGAGTTTCTTTTCTGAATTTCTTAACAAGGAAAACCCTAACTACCTAATCTAAAACTCCCTCAGAGACCCACGAAGGAAATATTAACTGAGCAAGCAGGAAGTGCAAATAACCAACTTCCAAAAATGTAAGAAATGACAGAAATAGCTGGCTGCCTGGACAGTCACCCAAGGTTCCTCTGCAATGTTGGTGCATCCATCTTTGGCCTACAGGCCTAGCATATATAACAGATTCATCTGTGAAGCAGGATTTCTAAAGGGCCTTCCTACCTTCCTACCTTGTCTTGGCAAGGTTTGGCAGTCCTTTCTTTTGTGCCCTGTTTGTCCATTTGGACAGCATACTGTCAGCAGTTGAGGCAGGGGCACTTTCTTGCCCAATGACTAACTTTTGCCACAAAGAAAGTAAACTCCATATGGAGTTTCTTTGATGCCCATCATCTTCTCTGAAGTAGATTGGTGCTGCCAGGGGCAGACATGTCTCATATTCATAAAAAAGAATCTATGTTATTAAAACATCTTAAATACCATATTCTGTAGATCTCTGAAGTGTTTGAAGATGACCTGTCTATCTAAAATACATTGCTGTTTGACCTTGAAAACATACATAACTACAAGTTTGATTGTGATAGGTGGCTAACTACTAACCTGCTTTTCTTTATATCCTAATTAGTTGGTAATAATAACTTTCAAGGACTAGAAATTTGCATTACATTATTAAATGAACTTTATGGGTACAATACCTTGAACAAGATTATAAATATATATACAGTATTTTCTAAGAAAATCAATCTCAAATTTGTATCAATATACACAATTTGTATACAATATACAAAAGTCAAATTCAGTGTAAAATATTTATGACTAGTAGTTGCTTTTCAAATGTAGATTCAATAATCTATCTTTTTACTTTATTATATCCATATCTTCCCTTTTTTCTTTTCAGAATAGACTCAATAATCTATCTTTTTATCCTATCATTTCTATATTATTTTCAGATTCAATAATCTACCTCTTACCTATATCCTCTTTTTTCTTTTTTTTCAAACAAGAACCCTGAATCTAATCTCCTGTTTAGCTTTTTTCCTGACCATTATCAATTAACAGCTTATAACCAACCATCCTAAATAATGACAATTGTCCATAACCCATTGAAAGGCCAAAAGCCACCCACCCCACCTCTTGGGAATGTGGGTCTCATGTTCTTAAAATTACTTCCTGCTGTCTAGGGGCAAAGGCATCAAGTGTAGATCCATGCTTGGGGTACCCAATTCCAAGTCAGGAGTGTCCTGTAGGTTCCTATTGAATGTGTGCTGGAGTTTGGGGCTCGGATAAAGAGATGAGTGGAGGTAAAGAAGTTTGAAGGGGAAGATCTGTGAGATCCACTGGAGATGGGGAATCAGAGAGGAAGGGTAGACTATAGCCAGTGGTCAGCTACAGAGCTAGGGAGGAGACCCAAGGTTTAGACGTAAAGGAGAGGAGAGAAAGCTGAAGATCCACAGTGGTAGGTTGGAAGCTATAGATGTGTGATGGCTGTTCCTGGTTGTCAACTTGACTATATCTGGAATGAATTATAATCCAGATATGGAGGGAACACTTGTGATCCGGATCTTGAGGATGGATGATACGTACCTTTAATTCATACCTTGAGACTGGAAGGCACACCTTCAATCCGGGCCACACTTTCTGTTGGAATACTATATAAGGACAATGGAAGAAGGAAAGGTGTTCTTTGCCTGCATGCCTTCACTTCTGTCAGCCCATTTAGTCTTCCTTTGAGATCCCAGCACACCAGCTGAGACACTCAGCCTCATGGGACTGAGCAGCTACTAGATTCTTGGACTTTCCATTCATAACTAGCTATAGTTGGACTGCAGCCTGTAAGTCATTCCAATAAATTCACATATATATATATATATACATATATATATACATATATGTGTGTGTGTGTGTGTGTGTGTGTGTGTGGAGAGAGAGAGAGAGAGAGAGAGAGAGAGAGAGAGAGATTGATTCATTCCATAAGTTCTGTGACTCTAGAGAACCCTGACTAATACAAGCTGGTAGTCTGTTACAGAGCTGGAGATGAGACTGGGGTGCTGAATGTGGAGGAGTGGAAAGTGAGGATCTGCAGGTAGCTTACCAGATGCCCTGGCCAGAATGCCCTTCACCTGTTTCTTTATGCTTGTTACTGGGTATTTTTTTTTGAGGCTACTGTGCATGGGGATATTTCAGTGATCTGCTTTTTCAACATGCTTGTCATGAATATAAAGAACAACTACTAATTTTTGTAAGTTAATTTTGTATCCTACTTTTGTAGGATATCCTATATAATTTTGTATGCTACTTTTCTGAAAATGTTGATCATTTCTAGAAGCTTCTTGGTAGAATTTTATCTATCTCTTATGTGTATTATCATATCAGTAAGTAGGGAAAACTTAACTTTTTCTTTTCCTAGTTTCGTCCTCTTAATTTCTGCCTGTGTTTTGCTACTTTAACTGGGGCTTCAAACACTATTTTGAAAATGAGTGATGATAGTGGTTACTTCTATTACATTAGTTTCTACTCAAGTTTCAATATTGCTTGCTTTCTACTTGATTTTTAGTTTCATTTTTCAATTTAAAAAAAAAACCTTCCAAAAATACATATAGATGTTTGTCTGCATATATATGTGGGCATCACATGCATAAAATGTCCATAGAAACCAGAAGAGGGCAACTTATCCCTTGAGACTGGAGTTACAAAGGGTTGTGAGCCACCATGTGGGTGTTAGGAATTAAACCCAGGTCTAAAAAAGCATTCAGTGTTCTTCACCACTCAGCTATCTCTCCAGTTCCATTTTTAAAAATCTTTTAAAGAGTATTTTTAAATTTATTTATTTTGTATTTATTAATGTAAAACAAGGTTTTTTTTTTCTGCATGTATGTATGTAAACTATGTGCTCAAGGAGTTCTGAAGAGACTGTCAGATCTTTTGGAACTGGAGTTTCAGATGGTTGTGAACAACCATGTGGGTACTAGAAACTGGACCCAGCTCTTGTACATGGTCAGCAAGTGCTCTTGACTGCTGAGCCATTTCCTCAGCCCCTACAAACTCTTGAGCTGCTGTTAATCACACAGATGCAAAGAGAAAGACCACCAACCCAAATCGTGGCCAGATTAATTAAAGTAAAGGTGGGGATCAAGAGATCAGCACTGAACATGAGGAAGATAAGAGTTTTTATAGCTCATGAGTATGGGGTTTACAAATGGGGGATTTGTTAGGCAAATAGGCAGCATTACAGTAGCAGAACATAGGCATAACAAGTTGGTTATAACAAACTTATGAAATAAAGACAGGATTGCAAGGTGGTCATAGTAACAGGTAGTCACAATAACCTTTTCAAACAAAGGCATGATTGCCATTTCCTGGAACAGGCAGTACAGAACCGTTTGTAGTTAAAGTTACAGGCAGGGCATAGCCTACTCCTTGAGAAACAGATTTAATCATAAACAGGAATGAATCTAGTTTATCTTTGCTATAAGATGGCTTTCATACCTAAGGTGGAGGCAGGCTGATTTATCACTGTATCATTAAGTTATTTGTATCATTTCTGACTGTAAATGTCAGCACTAAGGTCCCTCTTAGAACTACGTTTAAAGTGTCCCAGAAATTTTGGTATTTTCTGATCTCATTTTCATTTTTTATATGAATTTAAATTTTTATTTTCTTTCTTTATTTATTCATCATTCAGCAGTATGTTGTTTAATCTCCATGACCTTTATAATTTCTAAAGATTCTTTCATTGTTGATTTAAAGCTTTATTGCATTGTGGTCTGATAAGATACGCGGAGTTTCATGTATCCAATTTGTCTTTGTATTTCTTAAGCTTTGTTTTGTGTCCCAGTATGTGGTCTATTTTATAGAAATTTCTAGAAACTGCTGAATAGGATGTGCATTCTTTGATGTCTAGATGAAATAGTCTATAAATATCTGTTAAGTCCATTGGATGAATGAGATAAATTAGTTCTGATGCTTCTCGGTTTACTTTTTGTCCAGATGTTCTACTGAAGAAAGTGGGATGCTGAAATCATCTGTTATTACTGAGTGGGTGTTATTCTATGGCTTGAAGTCCAGAAGGATGCTTTTTATAAAATAGGATGACCTAAAGTTTGATATACAAATGGTTAGGATTATAATGTCTTCTTGGTTAAATATTCCCTTGTTTGAAATAATCTGTTATTTCTTCTTATTAATTTTGTTTGACTTCTATTTTTTTCATATATTTTTCATATATTAGGATAGTGGTATCTGTTTGTCTCTGGTCACATTTTTTTGGATATTTTCTTTTCATTATTTCACTCTAAGGAGTGTGGTGATGGTTGTAATTTTGTTTGTTTTCCTGTTTGTGTTCTTAGTCCTGCTTGTGTTTTACTAATTACTGTTTAATTTGTTTTCTCCCTGTATATCCTCTTGGATATATTTATTCCTCTCGTTAGACCAAATAATTGCTTCCAGTATTCTCTACAGAGCTGGCTTGATGGATATTATTTATTTTAACCTGGTTTGTATCATTGGAAGTTTTTCTTTATCCTTCACGTGTGACAAGTTTTGCTGGATAAAATTGTCTCTTAGAAGTTGGAGTACATCCTTCCAAAGTCTTCTTGTTTTCAATCTTTCCATTGGGAAGGAAGTTGTATTCTGATTGGTTTCCATTCATTTTAGCATCTCCTTCCAGGGCGTGGACCTGGAGCAGCAACATGGATAGGCAGTATGAGGATTTTTAGTTTAGGGTAGAGTCATCAGAATGTGACTCCCACCTGTGTCTGGGCCTAAAGGGTCAGTGTGGTAGGGCAGAGAAGCTTAAATGATTGGAGGTTCTGGTTTATACTCAGTAAGACGACAAATGGATATGACCTCTATCTGAGCTTAGGACTGTGGGGTGGGGGGCAGGATGGGAGAAGAGAACTTAGTCAGATTCAACAAGAGAGTTCCTAAGTGATGCTTCTGCCTGAATATGGAGGAGTTGCATGAACTGGGAGTCCTAGGTTGTATTATAGAAGAGAGTACTCTAATGTAGCTCCTACCTGGTTCTGAGACAGCAAGGACAGGCATATTTTCCAGTTTTAAATGTCCATGTTTAAATGATTTGAATTTTTTCAGCAAGCACTATGTCCAATACATACATATACTTGTGCTTGAAGTTGGAGACCATGCTGTGGATACAGTCACTTTTGGATCATGATTGGAACTGAGATGGATTTTGCTGATGTCTGCAGCATCCTACACAATTTTAAAAAAAAGTACAGGTATACTTTGGCCAACTCTCAAGCTTAAAATAGTGTCAAATGAATTTCAAGTTGGTTTCAATGATATTTACATCTCTGGTTGCCATTGGGAATAGTCTAGAGCCTTGGAGTTCTGACTTGCTTACTAAGACTCAAGTTGTAACTGGATTCTGAGTCTTATCACAGCAAGACTAAAATAGGGCTTGTAGACAAATTTTTGTGCTAACTTACGAACCTTTCCAGCTGATGGATAGTTTTGATCCCCATCTCAGTGACTGAAGTTAGAGGATAGGTGATGGCTCCTGTTAGTCACCTCATCTATTGCAGTTTTAGTGTTTCATCCTTGTGTATTATCTTGACAGTAAGATTTGTCAGACTTTCTCTGTCACTGAAATGATCCATACCAGATTTGGTACTACTTTTTTTTGTTGTTGTTATTTTTTCGAGACAGGGTTTCTCTGTGTAGCTTTGCGCCTTTCCTGGAACTCACTCGGTAGCCCAGGCTGGCCTCGAACTCACATAGATCCGCCTGCCTCTGCCTCCCGAGTGCTGGGAATAAAGGCGTGCGCCACCACCGCCCGGCGGTACTACTTTTTAATTGTGACTTCTAGAATGAATTTGCTTTGTTTCTCTCATGTGAGAAAAACGCCTTTTCACATTGGGTGCATAGTTTTGGTGGAAAGGAGACATGGACAAGTCTTTACTTCCTGTCTTATTTCAATGTTTCTTTTGTTGTTGTTGTTGCTACCATGTATAACAAAGTAGACAGAAGACTTGGAATACAGTTCAGTTATAGAGTGCTTGGGCAGCATTGTGTGAGGCCCTCCATTCACTCTAAAGTACACAAGAAACAAAACACATACACACAAAATTCCAACTGAACAAAATAGAGATGCTAGGCCTCATATGTAATTTTTTAACTCATATGATGGCCCTGAACACAAGAATACATGATTACATTAGTGTGCCTTAGGGAAAAGATGCAGGATTTTACTTTGTTACCATCTTGATCAATTAATTCATCTAAATGACTTAAGAACAATCTAGAATAAAGCAAGAATCTATCTTTTTTCAATCTTTTATTCTATTTTCTGAGACAGGGTTTCTCTGTGCAACTGCTCTTGCTGTACTGGAACTCACTTTATAGACCAGGCTGGCCTTAAACTCACAGAGGTCCACCTGCCTCTTAGCCCAAGTGCTGGGATTAAAGGTGTGTGTCACCACCACCCAGCTGAAGCAAGACTCCAACTAGCAGTTAAATAATATTCTTATTTTTTTTAAGGAAACATGTTCTATAACAAGAGAACACACAAAAATGTATTTTCCTTTTTTGTCTTAGCATAATAATTCTAGAGCCATAATACTTCTCTTACTCTTCTGTCATATGTGAATACCTTATATATTCTTTCTTTTACCACTGCTAATATAATAAACAGAAATGAAAAAGGAAACTATTTCCTTGATATAATATTATATAGATTAAAAACAAAGCAAAATAGGATAATTTATCTAAACTTTTAGTCTTTCACGATAATTTACTAAAGCTACAATGTGAAACATGGTTTATACATCTAAAACAGACATTTTGCCAATCATCTCATAAAGCAAATGGAAACACATTAATCTAAAATCATATCTAATTAGTATTATTTGGCTTCAAAGTACACTGAAACATCACCATAATCAAGACAGTTTCATATTAAAAACATAGTAGAAAAATGGATCAGTGGCACAGAATTTGGATCCTAGAAATATACCTTTGCAATTATAGTAACCTATTGTCCATGTAAAGAAAAATAAAATAAAAGCAAACAAAGACAGTCTCTTTAATAAACAGTTCAAGAAAATATGGATACCTACATGTCAAATATGTAATAATCTACACAGTTTAGATATCCTTCACAAATAATTACCTCAAAGTAAATCATAAAACTAAATAAAAAACAAAATCTGTAAGAATCCCTGAAGATATTATTGGAGAGATTCTAGATTACTACAAGAAAAATGATCAGTTTTCATTCAACACTCAAGTCATGACTTATTAAAGAAGCAAAACTTAATTTTGACTACATTTTATTATATATTTGTCAAAATCTCTAGAATTAAAAATGCTCAGAGTCAACAAACATAGTATAAATTATGTATGTTGTATGATAAGGATGTAAGTTTATTAACTGTAATCCAATGATGGATGTTAATGTTAGAGAGGTTGAATATGTGGGGAGATGGGAAATACACATGTTATTTAAAATTTCTGTAAATCTGAAACTACTACAAGATATGGAATATCTGCTTTTAATTCTAAGACAAGTAAATATATAATGATCTAAAGCAAGTTAGCATTTACCTAAGAGTAGACATGAATGGATGGCTACAATTATTCATGAGAGAACTGATCAATATTATAGAAATATTCTATATTTTGATTACTATGACTAAGTTAAACAACTATATTTTTTGTGAAATTTCATAAATTGTTTACTGAAATAATTATCTTGACATCCTCCTTCAGGTTCTATTCCACTGAATCTATGTGACATTCTATATACCGCATGTATCCTCCTCAACCTGCCAGATCTAGCCCAGGTCACACATCCAGTGTCCTGGCATGGTATGGATACCCCTGCATGTGATAAAGCCAACTTCTAGGCTTCTACCACAACCTGCTTTGCCTGACTCCAAGCACATGGGCTTCCCACACCAAATCTCTCCAGCTAGCCAGATCCAGCCCCACACTTCAGTCACAGACCAGGATGCATATCCTCCACTCCAGTCTAGTAGTCCTCTGTCCATCTGACTTCATTCCACCTAAGTCATTTCCAATCTTGAGGCCCAATCTACATGCACATGCTCTTTTTCTCTACAACCTTCTATGTCTGCAACACAGAAATAGCAAAAGAAATCCACATGCTCAGATCTCATTGTAAAAATACAAGCAATGTAAAGAATCAAGCTAGTACATCTCTCAAAAGTCTACCAATCTTATAGAAATGTTTTTCAACTAGAATTGCCTAGATGAAACCAGCACATAGAATTTAAAAGTACAAATAAATATCATCAAAGAATTCAAGGAGTTTTCAAACACACACACACACACACACACACACACACACACACACACACAATTAAATTGAAGAAAAAGAATTAAAAATAAAAAAAAACTTCTGAGTGATACCTCAATGAAATAAAAACACAAGGTTGATGCAAATGACAAACACAATCCAGAATTGAAAACAAATTCAATAAAGAGATAGAAACACTGAAGAGCAAATGAAGATTAAATTGAATAATCCAATAACCCAATTAGAAAACACAAAGGATAAACAATAAAAATGAGCAACACAATGACCACAATTACACACATTTCAATACTAACATTAACTATCAGTGGGCTCAATGAATAGATCAAGAAACAAAACCCATGTAAGTGTTGCATCCCAGAAACACCTTTTTTAAAGATAAGCACTGCCTTAAAACAAAAGGATGGACAAAGTTCTTCAATCAAGTTAGACCAGGAAGCAAACACATATGATAAAATTGACTTCAAATTAACACTAATAAGAAGAGATAAAGAGGGACACATTATCCTAAACAAGAGAACAGTTAACCCAGAAGACATTACTATCCTAAACATAAAGATAGCCAACTTCAGTGTACTCAATTTCATAAAAACGTTCTATTAGATCGAAAGACACAGAATATTCACTCATTAATTGTTGGAGATTTCCAATACCATACTTTCTCAAATAGACAGGTCATTTGAACAAAAACTAGGGACACGACAAAATTAAATAACATCATACACCAAATAGATTTAATAGATATTTACATAATATTACACCCAAGCAACAAGAATACACATTCTAATCAGCAGGACATGAAAGCTTCTCTAAAATAGACCACATCCCAGGGAAAAAAAATCTTTCCAATTTCAAGATGACTGGTATAACTCCATGTGTTCTATCAAACAGCAATGTAATAAACTTAAAATTGATAGCAAACCAATTCCTAGTAAATACACAAATTTATGGAAACTAAAAATCTCATTACTGAGTGATCAGTGGGTCAATGAAGAAATCAAGAAAAAAATTCCTGGAACTAAATTAAATCCAAACACAATATAGTAAAACCTCTGGAACCCAATGAAAGCAGTCCTACAAGGGAAATTTGTAGCTCTAAATGCCTAAAATAAAAATTCAGAAGGAACTCAAATAAATGACTTAATGATGCAACCCAAAATTTTCAAAACAGGAACAAATCAAATCCAAATCCAGATGATGGCAAGAAATAATTAAAAAATAGTGCAAAAATTAATGAAATAGAAACAGAAAATAATACAAAAAGATCAATGACTCTAAGAATTGACTCTTTTAGAACATAAACAAGATTGATAGACACTTGGTGCAATTAACCAAAAGAAAGAAAGAGAAGAATTAAATTAAGAGCATCAGAAATGAACAGAGAGATATTATGAGAAGCAAAAGACCTTTAAAATACTATGAGAATATTTTAAGACTGTACTCTGTTAAGCTGGAAATACTAAAAGAAATGGATGAATTTCTTTTTTAAAATTTATTTATTAATTAAATTAAATTAATTTTATTTTAAAAAAGTTTTTTTTTCTCATTTTACATACCAATGCCACCCCCATCCACTCCTCAGAGAGAGTAAGGCTTCCCTTGGGGAGTCTGGCATACTAAACTGAGGCCTCTTCCCCATGTGTCAAGGTTGATCAAGATCTCTCCCGCCCTAGGGAATGTGTTACAAAAAGCGATTTCATGTACCCTGGATAGGTTCTGGTCCCACTACCAGGGGATCCCCAAACAGATCTAGCCACATATCTCTCACCCACATTCAGAGGGCCTAGTGTGGTACCATGCCTGTTCCCCAGCTGACAGGCTTCCACCCATGAGCTCCCACCAGCTTGGGTCAGCTCTCTCTGTGGTTTTTCCCATCATGATCACTTGCTCCTGTGATCCTTCCTCCCTCTCTTCAACTGAAGTCTAGTTCTAGTTCAATGAAATCACCAGAATTATTTTTTCAGTAAAAATATTTTTTCAGCAGGATGGTGGTGGCATATACCTTTACTCCCAGTACCCGGGAGGCAGAGGCAGGCAGAACTCTGAGTTCAAGGCCAGCCTGGTCTACAGAGTGAGTTCCATGACACCCAGGGCTACACAGAGAAACCCTGTCTCAAAAAAATCACAAGAAACACATACAGACACAGAAACAAAAACCATAAAAATACAAAATTAGAAATCATAATATATAAGCAAAAGACTTGTAAGATAAAAAGTGCTTTAAAAAGCAAGATGAGACCAAAAATTCTATTAAAATACTATTTATTTTCTTTTGTGTTGGCCATCTACTGCTGCAGAATATGGGGCTTACTTACTCTTAAGTATGGTTTGTACATTCACTGAGACTCCACTGGAGAAAATGAATTTTTCCTTTGCAGTCTAAACCACCACAATTAAACCAAGAAGAAATTAACAATGTAAATAATCCCATAACAAAAGAGAAGCTTGAAATAATCAGAGAAAGGTTTCTGATGACAAAAAACTCCATAGTCAGATGGGTCCAGAACAGAATTATGTCAGCTTTTTACAGATCTCTAAGCAATCCTTTCAAACTATTCAGAAAATAGAAATGGAATACCCCCAAACTCCTAGGAAAACAGTATCAGTCTAATACTAAAACCAGGTAAAGATATAACAAAAAGAAAGAAAGAAAGAAAGAAAGAAAGAAAGAAAGAAAGAAAGAAAGAAAGAAAGAAAGAAAGAAAGAAAGAAAGAAAGAAAAGAGAAAAAGAAAAGAGAGAAAGAAAGAAAAGAAAGAGAGAAAGAAAGAGAGAAAGACAAAGAAAGAAAAAGAAAGAAGAAAACTATGGGCTACTATCTTGATAAATAAAGATTCAAACATGCTCATTAAAATATTTGCAAAAAGAATACTGAAATATATCAAAAAGATTCTCCACCATGACCAAGCTGGATTTATTCCTGAGATGTAGGGGTGGGTCAACATATGCAAGTCAATAAATGTAATAAAATCCATGAATAGACTCAAAGACAAAAATCCAATGATTGCCTAAATAGATGCAGAAAAAAGCCTTTGCCAAAATCTGATGTGCCTTTATGATAAAAAGCCCTAGAGAATGTAGGACTAAAGGGAGTATATTTCAATATAATAAAAGTATATATGAGAAACCCACAGCCAACATCATCCAAAAATAAAGCAAAACTTGAAGCATTTTCACTGTTAGGAACAGAACAGGGCTACCCATTATCCTCATTCCTTCTTACTATCTGGAGCAACAAGACAAGAGAAGGTAATTGAAGGGCCTCAAATAGAGAAAGAAGTCAGATTATCCCTATTTTCAAATGGCATGATTCTATACACTAGAGGTCCCTAATATTCTATAAAGGACCTTCTACAAATGAAAAACAAATTCAGTATTTTGGCAGAATATAGCATGAGCTTGCATAAACCAATTGCATAGCTATACTCCAACAACAGACATACAGAGAAAGAGATCCTGGACACACTTCCATTCACAATTACCTCAAAGGAAATTGTATATCTAGGAATAAACCTAACCAAGAATGTGAAAGTCCTTTACAATGAAAGTTTAAACATCTGAAGAAAGAGATGGAGAAAGACACTAGAAAATGGAAAGTCATCCCATTCTCATGGATGGTAGAATTAATATTGTGAAAATGATCATTTTACCAAAACCTATTTATAGATTCAATGCAACCCCAATCAAAATGCACATCTCAATCTTTACAGAAATAGAAAAAACTATCCTGCAATTCATATGGAACCAGAAAAGACCCTGGATAGCCAAAGCAATCCTGAGGTAAAAGAACAATTCTGGAGGGATTATCATTCCAGATATTAAAATGTACTATAAAACCATAGAAATAAAATTGAAAAAGGTAGGATGGGTTCTAATTAGGGAGCAGTGAGGGAGATAAATACGGAAGAAGGGAGGGATGAGGATAAAATAACAAGCTGTCTGAAAAAGTGATAAGGAGTCATACTCAAGTATCTAATAAAAATATCTATAATTCACATTGATCTTTGTATAAATATGCATGTATAGTTTAAATGAAAATGTTCACAACTGTGCTGGGAATATCCTTCCCAAGATCCAAGGACTGTTTAAAAAAATAAACCAACACCAGGCACGAAAAGCCGCCTTTTGACTTGTCAGTCAGGACTATCTGAGAGACTCTGATTTCATGGTACCAGAAGGTGCCATGCAAGCTTCCAAAAGAAAAAATTAACCAACAGTCATACTCAACTCTGATGCCTATGAACCACATCAATGATCAGCACAGGACAATAATCCTAAGGGTGCAGTAGTGGCGTACATACCCTGGCGGTAACTAAAAGATCTTTCATTGGACTTAAGACCAGTTCAAGAATAGGGAAATCACACCTGGACAAGAAATCTAGTTAACTCTCTAGGGCTAGTGAAATCACAGATCTTGGAAAAGAATCCACAACCACCACTTTGCTAAAACAACATAATTTACAATTATGTTCTAATATTTGTTCTAATATTTGTCCTTATACCTGAAGATAAGTATAGTCCTCAAACCTTATCAAGGAAAATTCTCTTTGCAACAATGGAAACCATCACAGTAAACCACAAGCAATTAAAATGCAGAATTATGGAGCTTAGTCCCAAGGGATATAGCTATAATACAATTTTTTTTTTAACCTGAGGCTCAGTAGTCATTGTGAAAGTAGCTACAGAAAGAGTATACGATCCAGAGGAAGAGATAGTTTGCTATGAGATTGTGTCCTCTAGGAATGTCAGAAGCTTACCTATAAAGTCATACAAACATGATTGCCTAACTACCAGTTGATCAAGGATAACAGCAAACATGTTAATATGGAAAGGGTCAGGAGACCTCACACTTCACAAATAACTATGGGCAACTAATAAAATGCTGAGAGCCAGAGGAATAGTTTTACCCCGGGAAGAACAGATCCATTGGTTATCCAATACCAAATGGTGGTCATCCCTAAAAAACATAATTACAAGTAACATTATACAGACTGAGCAGGTTTTACTCATGTACTTAGAAAATATAAATGTGTATGTGTGTGTGTGTGTGTGTGTGTGTGTGTGTATGTGTGTGTGTGTGAATGTGTGTGTCTATGTATGAATGTAACAACAATTAATGAATAAAGAAGTCATGCACTTGAAAAGTAACATAAAGGAATATATGGGAGTAATTATAAGGAGGAAAGGGAAGAGGGAAATGATGTAATTATATTATAATCTCAAAAAATAAAGATTTTTTTCATGTATATTATTTATGCCTTTATTTAAATTCACGCTGAACTTCATTAAAATAAAAAAATACTTGTGCTCAGTGTGATAAACTATGAAGAAAATGAAAGCATCTAAATTTGGAAGAAAAATATTCACAAAATAACACATGAAAAGGACTATTTTTCAAAATAAATAAATACTTATAAATACAATAAGAAAACAAAAATACTGATTAAAAATGAGTGCAAACCTTAACAGATGTGAAAAATCAGATGATATGTAAGAAGATGTCATAAGTTATATGTCACCAAATAAAATTTAAAACAATGAGATAGCAATCAGAATGACCAAAATCCACACAAAGAAATGTTATTACAGCAATGGAGCCACAGAAACTCTCATCCATTGCTTTTAGAAGACAGTCAGGTTGTCTTATGTTGATTATGAACTTTTTATAATAAGCAACAAAGTCCTTGGTATTTCCCTAAAGATGTTGAATACTCATTCATAGAAAACCCTCCATACAAATCCACAATTTTCTTCAGAATTTTTAAATTTTGGAGACAACCATGATTTCCTTCTCCATTATTTTGATAATCAGTGGCATGTTCAGGCTATGGTATTTGATTCAATACAAAAAATTAACTATGAAAGAATGAAGATGAGAAAATTGAAGTGTATATTATTGTTTATATGATTTCATTTTGAAAAGGCCACATACAAGCATAGAAGCATACAAGCATAGCCTAGAAATATTTTGGATTAGATACTAGATCATTATAGTAAAATAAATGTCATAGTGATTTAAGTCACATGAATATTTTTGTTTTCTATTGAAGACAAGATTTACGTTTATACTGTATGTGGGTCCCGGGCCCTGAGCAGCCATTGAGCACCTGTGGTCTCAAGATGCAGAGGAACTAGGAAAGCAGGATCTTGGGTGGTGGTGAGCATGATGGGCAGAAATGACTGGGGAGACTGTCAGAGGGCAGTTCGAGTCAGCGGGAGGGGAGGACAAACAGACAAGGGAAGGAATACACCTAATTTGCATGTAAGGACTTGATTGAAGTCAGGTGGATATTAATGATGCATCAATTCAACTACAAAGACTCGAGGGAGAGAATGCAGGGAAGAAATGCTACATTGGCAGCTAGCAGACTGCTGGTCACATGATTTCTAAGGTGACAGTTCTCTGGCAGGAAAATAGAAGCTTAACTAACTTTAGCATGACAGTGGCCTTTGTTTCTACTGAGTTATATGGGCTCAGGACTAATTTGGGTAGGGAGCGAGCCTACTCCTGCCATGCTTCCAGAGCTGTGAGAGTATGGTCAGTGCTCTACCATCCCTCATCTGGCTTGGGAGTCCACAAATGTATAGCAGTTTGTTAAGTATGAAACACTGCATGTGTAAAAATGTATATATATATACATATATATATATATATATATATCTTAGTTTTAAATTTTTAAAACAAAGGGGCAGAGATTTAACAAAATTTGACATAAACCTTGAATTCTTATTTTATAATCTGTAAATCTCGACAAAATGAAGTATAAAACAAATGAGATATTCTTGTTTTAGTCCACATGTATAATGATGCTATGGGAGTCCACCAGAGATGATCACTCAGGCACAGTTTATAGCCTATGGAAAGTCTTTATTCCAGCCTGCTG
>LZPO01075878.1:233004-245518 GCA_001675575.1 Neotoma lepida
TCTCTAGTTCCATCCATTTACCTGCAAATTTCATATGGTCATTGTTTTTCTCTGCTGAGTAGTACTCCATTGTGTATATGTACCACATTTTCTAGCAAAACTAACTTGACTCTGTAAGTTACACATATATGTGCATGCATGTGTGTCCGTCCATGTGTGTCCATGCGTGTTTGCAAGCATATATGTGTGTACTTGTGAGAACAGTAATTAAAGAAGAGATCAAAAATTTTGGAGGGGTAATATGGGAAGAATTTGAGGGGGAGAGAGAAGGGCAGAAGTGATATAGATGTAGTGCTCCTGTGTGAAGTCCTCAAAAAATAAAATTATTAAAACAAAACAAAAGGAAATATAACTAATAGAGAAATAGGAAAGGCATGGTGATAATAATTTTAATTGAAATGGACAATATACTGTTAGGTCTCGAACCTAGGGCAAAAGGCTGAGGTGCTTATTTAGCATATCAAAGCAGATCTGGCTGCCAGGTTCTTCCTGCTTCTCAGTCTCTACCTGTTCCAGGGACCTCCTGGCTGGCATACCTCACCCCAATCCCTAACTCTCCAGTCCAGGGCTGGGCTGCCCTCTCCCTGCTGTCCTCTCCTATATAATCTAACCATTTTGGTTACCTGAACTTTTTTTCATCTATTTTTCACCATCCTGGCCTCTTGGTTTGGCTCTCTGCTCTCCCTTCCCCGATTCCAAATGACCCAGTTCAGTCTGGTCATGTCCACTCTGGACTCTCCCAGGTGTCTCTGTCTCTGACTATGCTCTCCCTCACATTTACAATAAATCACCTCCTCCACCATACCTAGGAGCACTCATTTCCTTCTTTTTTTATTTCTTTTTGCATTCATAGACCCTCTGTAATGTGTAGATTGGCTTTTTGTGATTTCACTTGCCAGAAGTTCATGATAGTCTGAAAATATGAAATGAAAATTCAATAGCTAACTGATTTACATTTTAAATTGTGAACCTTCCTAAGAACCATGATAGAAACTTATGCTGTCTCAGTAGTCTGATTTCAAGTCCAATATCTTCTACTCACAGAGTAGCCTAATGCTGTATCATAATGCACACATTATTCATTTCATTCCATATCATCATATAAATATTTTGGGAGAGATAAACCACACATCTTAGATACTTGTTATAGATACATGCATATATATTCATTTTTGTTTTTGTTAATCTCTTATTATGCCTAATTTAAAAACTAAGCACTACCACTATCTTAGGTACAAAAAACATCCCCTAGAATTCTCATCTATACATAAGAAAAAAAAATCATCAAGTATATGGTTAGTGCTATCCCCAGATTCTGGCATTCATTGATGTTATTGCAATTCATTCTCTATGAGTAAATTAAGAATATAAAAGTTCACATACCTAAAACCTCGTATTTAAAAAAATAACCAGTATACTCCAAATTAGAGCATTAAACACAGTAGCAGAGAAGAGGAGGATTTGTTCTCCCCACTTTAGGGCTGCAAACAAAAGAGAAGGTTTTGAGTAGCAAACTCTACAAAAACAAAGCTTGAGAGAGAAGTTATGCAGGAGGCCTATGAATGAGGCACTTGGAAGGGACTTGTCACCTGCTGTGTCTCCCTTTCAACCAGGCTAATGAAGGATGGTATGCATGGAACATACAATAAATAAATATTATGTTGAAAAATGTTGCAAAAGTAAAAATCTTTGAATTTGTCCTCATCCTAGACAAACGTTTCAGTTTTCACTGTTGTATATAATGTGAGCAGTGTGCTTTTAATGTTTGTTAAGTTAAAGTAATTTTTTATTATATTGAAAATGTTTATCATGAATATATGTTAGCTGTTGCTAGTGTTTTTATTACATTACTGTGATAAATATTTTTATTTATTTGATTAACATGGTTCACCAAAGTATTGTCTTACATATTGTATCCAAGAGTTATATCATATCTGAAAAAAATAAAGGGTAGTTTCCAATCATATAAATAGAATTTTGAAAATTCTGCAATAAAAGGCATTCATATCAAGCAGAATGCACTCTTTTTTGTGCTTTTCCATTTGTTGGGTCTGGGGTTGTGCAATAACGGGGAACAGACCACCAAAGTCTATTAAACCAGAAGCAAACTATATTCCAGAAAAAGGGGGGGCAGAAATCACTGTGAGGCACAAAAGCTTATCAGTTTGCTGAGACTACAGCCAGTGTTCTGGATTCTGAGGCTGTGGCGATGGAGGTGGGTTCTGGCCCCCCTTTTTAGTTAGGGGGAAAGCATCAGACATGGAGTACATGCTAGAAGTCACATAAAAACAACTATTAAAAGTTAACTTTGGTCCAGGCAGTTGTTGGCTATAAGGAGCAAGGGGGTTAAAAGTTAACCCCTGGCTGTTGACAGAGGAGCTGGCTGTAAGCAGAGAACCATTATTAGAAGTTAACCTTTAGAGCTGATGATTGTCAGCTTTTTTTTTTATAGGTTTGCAGGTTTGTATTTCTATATTCCTGGACCCTTCACATTTATGGTTTAACTATAAAGCCAAATTTCATGAAAAGAAAGAACCTATGTCAAGTCTAGCCAATATGTTACTACCAATAATTGACTAAGTGATTATTTTGGTGAATTGAAACACAATCAATCCTGTATAGCAAAGGACATTTGAAATTACTTGGATACTAGTGCCCTGAAAGGTCATTGAGATATTGTGGAACCGTATATTTCTGTCATACTTTTGATTTTCAAAACCTGGGTACAAGTATTCCAGAATAAATGCTCTAGGTTCTCTCTCCAGAACCTATTTTTAGACATTAGGGACGGGGAGAAACAACAACTACAAAATGAACAACTTGCTGCCTCAACATCTAGTAATTACTGCTGGCTCAAAATTGAGGTCAAAAGACATTATTACCTTTTAAAACAGAGATTAATCAAAACAACTACAATTAGAGGCTGAGGGGTGAACAATCACGGTGATACAACAAAATCAATGTAGCTATTTCAACTGGCCACAAAATACATGTGGAAAACGTGGGAAATGGGAGACAATGGCAGGCCTAAGTGCAATTTTGCAGTGCAGTATCTGGGACTCTGTCTAAGCAGTTGGACACCAGATATCTAGACACAATTCATCATTCTATTCCACATGATAATATATATATATACATATACATATATATATTTCAAACAACCCTTCATTTTCTCCAAAGCGTATGTATTTTGTCTTTGTTTATGAGCCTCTTTGTCTCCTTGAAAGAAACAAACAGTAGTAGATGAAGAAGAAAAAAGGATGGGAGAGGTAAGGAAGTGGGAGGGGTTTTAATGGATTTCTTCTTTATATGGTACAGTTTAAATAAAGAGAGTGGTAGCCTTAAGCAAATCTAATTCAAGGGTGGGGCTAGATTCCATCTCAAGCAAGCAGAAGAACTTGGTACCTTTGACCACATGGCTCTGGCTTTAAAGTTAAAGATATAGGGGAAAGGGGTTGTGTTATCATCTTCCTCACTTAAGTGAAGCCACTTGGGCTAGGCATGTGGCAGAGGAGTCCCTGCATGGAGGGCTGGCGAGGCCATTGCATGAAACTATGAAAGTGAAGTTTCCTTTGAGATGGAGACTCCAAGATGTTGGAAATGAAAGAGCCATGGGTTACCTGCCAAGGAGAGCTGCAGATAGGGTATTGAAACAGCCTAAGAGAAAGAAATATGTTTCAGTCCACAAAGCTAGAAGGAGTGCATGATATAAAGAGCCATCTAAGTCAGAATTTAGAATTTGCCTTGCTCTGGTCTTGTTTTGGTCCAATATTTTTTCACTATGCCCTCTTTCATCCCTTTGGAATGGTAATATATGTTAGAAATATGCAATTTGTTTTTTGCTTGTACTTGGGACTTCAGTTAAGAGAATATCTTAAGTCTCAGGTAGACTTTAGACTTTGGGCATTTAAACAGTCTTGAGACTGAAAGACCATGGAGACTTTTGAAGTTGTACCAAGTGCATTTTGCATTACACCATGTATACAAGCCTATTGGGTCCAAGGAGTGAATATGATAGTTTGAATGAGAATGGTTCCCAAAGGCTCACATATGTTAATGTCTGTTTTCCAGTTGGTAGACTTTTTAGGAAGTATTAGAAGGTATGGTCTTGTTGGGTATGGTGTGTCACTAAAGGTGGAGTTTGTGGTTTCAAAAGCCTGTGTCCGGCCTATTCTCTCTCTTCCTCTATCTTATAGATAAGATGTAAACACTCAGCTACTTCCCCAATTCCATGTCTGCCTGCTTGCTGCCATGCTTTCTGCCATGGTGATCATGGAGTAACCCTCTAAAACTGTAAGCAAGTCCCCAATTAAATGCTATCTTCCATAAGTTGCTTTGGTCATGGTGTCTCTTCCCAACAATGGAACAGTAACTAAGATAAGGGTTTCTTGAAGTTTTCTTTTAGTTTGATTTTCACAAACTTATGAGACTTCAATATTTCATAAAATAACCACATGTCTGTTGACTCTTTTAATTAATGAATGTGCTGAATGCACCAAGTTCTGGAATTGATGACACAAGATAAAAATTTAAATGGAAATAGAATCTAGAATCAATTAAAATATTGAAGAATTGGGTAACAAAATAGAAAACTGAACAGTGGAATGAATAAGTGTAGTGCATAAAGTGATAATGCTAACCAAACTATATAGAGTTTAGATTTTTTTTGCTTATGTCATTATTAGAGTTTTTGGGAGAATGAGTGAAGGGTGTTGAGACATCAGTTAAGTAGAGACAACAAAGAATGAATTTATCCTTCAAATTAGGTTATTTATAAGAAACCTTACAGTCTTAGTTACTACTCCATTGCTGTGAAGAGATACCATGACCAAAGAAAATTATAGAAGATAGCATTTCATAACAATTAACAAAAAGGAGGCCATGAATTTGGAGAGGAGGTAAGGAGGCATGGAACGGGTTGGAAGGAGAAAATGAAAAAGTGGGATTGATGTAATTGTATTTTGATAAAAATGCAAACAGAAGAGAATAATATGCATATGCAAAACACAAGGTATAATAATACTATGTAGAATAGACTCACATGAGCCTTGAGGACACATGCAAACAGAAGGCAAAAGGATGGAAAAGATAGTTTATAAATAAGAGAGTATGAGTGACTCTACACTTATTAGAAAAAGAAAATTTTCATCAAAATATCTCACAATAAATAAAGGATATATTGATATAATTTATCAGGAGGACATAACAATTACATGTGTCCCCAATATCGAAGCACCTAAAGATAAATATTAACAAAACTGAAATAAGAATTAATAATATATCAGTATGCCGTTTCAATAACTGATCCTCAATGAAAAAGCACTTGTGTATCTCTTATTCATACATAAAAATATTTTTTAAAAGACAGGTTTGAAAGATATTATAGACTGAATGTACCTAAAATCCATAAATCAAACATAACATTTATCAGCAGAATTAAATATATTTTTATCAAGTTTTTTCATTGATAATTTTTCAATCACATTATAGATCACATTTTAATAATCTTAGTAACGAGGCTGAGATCATAACTATTTTTAGTCAAAATTGTTTAAAAAGAAATAAATAATGAAGAACAAAAGTAATAATTATTTTAAGACATAAAATGCACACGTAAGATACCATCACCTGTAAAAAAAGCAGCAAAGCCATTTTAATAAGGAAATCTCTATAAATTAAATAATGCTAAGAAAAAATATTTTAAATGAACTCCCTAATTTTACACCTCAAGGCACCTGAACAAAATAGATAAAATAAGGCTCAATGAGGCATAATGAAAGTAAAATTAGACATATACAGAACAATAAAAAATAGATACTAGAATGACAATAATACATAAAAATAAAAGAAAAAATTGATTTTAAAGATAAAGAAAACAAACCTTAATTAGATTAACCAAGACAAAAATAGAGACAAATCAAAATAAAGCAAGAAGAGACATTGAGTTTTTGTCAACCTCTAGACACCATATTTTTTTTTGATTATGAGATTATATTATTTCATCATTTCCTTCCCCCATTTCTCCCTCCAATCCTTCCCATGTACACTACTTGCTCTGTTTCAAATTCATAGGCCCTTTTCATTTAATTGTTACATATGTCTGTGTATATATCTATGTGGAGCACAACACAAATTGACAGGCTAAAGTGGATGAGGGAAAGCTCAGGAGGCCTCAACCCTACACAAAGAACTACAGGCAACTAAGGAATGCTGGCAGCAGAAGACATAGTCTTTCCCAGAACAGTATACCAACTGGATTCCAATACAAATTGCTCAGTCCAGAAAATATACTTGCAAGTAGTATTATATGGACATTTCAATTTATGTAACTTAAACATTTTTAAGACAACTACTAACAAGGATTACACACCATCAAATAAACAACTTAAAATAAATGGATACATTCCTAGAAACAAACTATCAAGACCACGTCATGAAAAAAAAAAATACAAAATCTGAGCAAATTAATAAATAAGACCAAGAATCATTAGCTAAAAATACCCATCATACCATGAAAAGAAAATTTCTAATTATTTGACTATTATATCAGTAATTAAGAAAATCAATTTTGGACCTTTATGAAAAATGACAAAAATGTAGAGAACTCATCTAAACTTATTTCAGAATCCCAGCATTGCCCTTAGAAAAATACACTACGAGAAAAGAAAATTGTGGGTCAATATCTCTGGCATAGCTAGAAGTAAAAATATTCAACAAATCATAAGCAAACCAAACTAAATAGCATATTAAAATGATCATACATTGAGATCAAGTGGAATTTTCCTCTAAGATGCAATGATGATTTGTTATATGCAAAGAAATTAATGTTACATGCCAAATTAACTGATTGATGTATTAATATGACAAGACAATCAATGGATGTTAGAAAGTCATTTATTAAAATTTAGTAACTTTTGTGATAAATGCTCCCAGCAAGAAGATAGATTTCAAGAAATATATTTCAATATTAGATATATGTGATTAATTCAAACTAATATTTTCAACAGTGAAATTTTGAATGTTTTTCCATTCAGATAATAAATAAGATAAGGTTGAGCACTTGATTTGACTTCATACTGGAATCTGGATAGAAAAATTTAGCAAGAATATATATAGATCACTCAACCTGGAAACGTGCAAGTTTGCTTGTTTTTTTGTTTGTTTGTTTTTTTGTTTGTTTGTTTGCAGATAACATGATCTCTTGTATAAAAAACTAACTTTGAAACTACCAGAATTGATAAAGAAATTTAAAAAAAAAACGAAGCATACAAAATTAGCTTTAAAAATCAGTTTCATTTTATACAATAGTTACAAAGTATTTATAAAAACTATCTGGAGAAATGGCAATTCAAATGTCATTTGAATTGAATCTCAAAAAGTGGCATGCTTAGAAATGAATTTAATCAAGGAGGTAAAAGGTGTCTAAATTGAAATGCACAAAATGTTTTCTAAAGGCAAAAACACATAACCAGAGATCAGTTTGATAATGATGAATGGTAAATCAGTACTGTCAAAATGTCTGTACTTCCCAAAGTAACTCATCGAGTCTATGCAATCTCTATCAAAATTCCAGTGATGTTTTCAAAAGTATGAAGGAACAATCTAGAATTCATATATAAGTACAACTGGCTCAGAATAATCAACACAATCGTCAGGAAGAGCAAAGTTAGAAATACTGATTTCCTATTTTCTAATATATAACAAAGCCCTAGTAATGAAAAAATCTGGCAATGGAATAACACGCAAATATTCTGAACTAATTTTTGACAAGGACATCAAATAGGAATGGGTATTCTATTAAACAGTGCTGGGAAAATTGGAAATCCACATGGAAAAATAAGTAAGATTTTCTTGTATGCCATTTAGGAAAATCCAAATGAAATTGATCAAAACTTTAAATTACTTAGATCTGAAATCATCATGAAACTATTTGAAGAAAGAAGCAAAGTTCTTTAATTGTTTTAGTAATGACTTTTTGGATATGACTATGCAAGTATAGGAAACAAAAGTAAATGTAGGGACTAGAGAGATAGATCAGCAGTTAAGAGCACTTGTTTCTCTTACAGAGAACCCAGAGTTGGCACCCACCACCCACATGTAAGTTAACAACCATCCATGACTCCAGTTCCAGTGGATCTGGTGTCCTCTCCTGACCTTCTCTGGCACCAAGCAGGCAGGTGGTGCACATACAAACATGGAGGCAGACATTCATTCAAGTAAAATAAAAGAAATAATTCCAGAATTTTAAAGTAAAGGTAAATAAGTAAGTATACACAACATAGGATGATGCCTGAGGTGCTAATAGAATAATCGATTGACATGATTGGTGAATAAGAAATGGCTATGTGTCCTTGAGACCCAGGGTGAGAATTTTGTGATCTAAAGTGACGTTTAAGGGTATCACATTGAAAATGGGTAGACATAAGGTAGTTTATTGTCATTGTCAACTTCACTGGATTTAAAATCACCTAGAAGACATAGCTCTGGATGTGTCTGTGGAGGCATCCCTAAATAGGTTTACATAGAAAGAAAGATTCATTCTGAACATTGCTAGTAACATCTCATTAGCTTTGGCATGAGACTCAATAAAAAGGAAAAAAATGAGTTAAGTACAAGCATTCTTCTCAAAACTTCTTCAACAAATGGCACA
The DNA here is from genome assembly GCA_001675575.1 of Neotoma lepida. Classification (NCBI taxonomy): domain Eukaryota; kingdom Metazoa; phylum Chordata; class Mammalia; order Rodentia; family Cricetidae; genus Neotoma; species Neotoma lepida. The sequence goes on from LZPO01075878.1 coordinate 241,655, forward strand.
TGGTAAGTGGATATCTGCCAGCAGATTGTGATACATGTGTGTGTGTGTGTGTGTGTGTGTGTGTGTGTGTGTGTGTGTGTATGTGATGCTTTTTCTGTACAAAAAAAAACAAATCAAATGTATCAATGATCTTATTTTAAGACCTGAAACTTTTATTTACACACTGTTATATTTTTAATCAAGGAGGAAAATTGAAAGGAATTTTTAAAAATAATGGATGGAATTGGAGGAGCTCATGTTATAGTAAGTAAGCAAGACACGGGAAGGCAAATACATTTCTCTTATACATAGAAGCAACAAAAGATATCCTGGAAGAAAAATGAATTGCTAAGATATGAAAAGGAGCAAAGAGAATGTTGGAGATTCTAAGAGAATGCTAGAAATATATAATAAATGCATAATTTGTGTATGTATAAAAGCATCATAGTGATTCCTACTAATTTGTGAAACTAATTAAAATTTATAACAATTCACGTAAAATTTAAACTTATAAGTCATTACAAATCCCTAGTCAATAGCTGATTTCCAAGTCAAACTTATATTTATAAAAACTATTTTATAATTGTAGATATTATCTATAGTAATGACTTACATGATGAAATGGTTATGGCTATGTACATATCTATTTAATTTGCTCATGGGTAAAGATAAGATAAATCTGGACAAAAGACTATTGATTACTGCATATGCAAGTAAATAATAGCTCCCTTTATAATTCTTCTGCCAGACATATTATTGCTGCTAAAGAAGATTAATATTACCTTGGTCAAATGGTAAATCATCATTGGTTTGGCAGGTGCATTTTATTCTATTCTAATTAGAAAAAAAGGTACAGAAACAGTTTTAATTAGTATGGAAATGAAAATACTTTTAAGTCACATTTTGCCCCATGACTAATTTTTACTTTTTCATAGTCATATGAAAAGCTTCTGAAAAGCTTTATATTGTATAGTATATCACACCAATTCCTTTCATGATATAATTCTATTAAGTTATATGAGACAGGTAGTATCCCTTGTGTTGTGACGACCTTGAGGGAACAAAATATGAACATTATTGTGATTCAAGGACTAAGTAATTTAGTAATTATTTTAGGGAACCAGCAATGTGACATTACCTCATAATTGAGAGAAGAATTATTTTATTTTGTACCTTCTACAACAAAGAAAGGGCTCCTCTATGTCTTAGCTTTCTTGGATTCTGGAGGTAGTATAATGCATACTACATGAAATAAAAGGGTTCAAGTATTGAATTCACCCAGAAGCATGAATGGGCTTTACAGAGGTATAAGTAAGCATAATATGTGGACTATATAATCATGATGACTTGTTGGTATGGGAAATTTCAATGGGAGGACAAGATGGAAGGTGGGAGTTTTGGCAGGTCCATTTCACTAATCACTGTGGTGGTTTGAATGCAAATGGCCCCCATAGGCTCAGATATTTGAATGCTTAGTCACCAGAGCATGGAATGTTTAAGGTTGATTAGGAGGTGTGTTCTTATTGGAGGAGGCATGTCACTGGTAGTGAGATTTGAGGTTTCAAAAGCCAGTGCCAAGCCCAGTCTCTCTGTTTGTTGCCTGTAGATCATGATGTAAAACTCTCAGCTACTTCTCCTGCACCATGCTTGTCTATTCCCCACCATGACAATAATGGACTGACTGAAACTGTAAGCAGGCCTCCAATCAATTGATTACTTTTAAAAGAGTTGCTTTGGCCATGGTGTCTCTTCACAGCAATAGAACACTGACTAAGATAATCACAGTCTAGGCCCTAGATTATAAATCAGGTTCATGTCATCAACACAGAGAATAATAATTTAAAATTAGCTCTTTAAAAACTTTTTAGTTTTCAAATTATTATAATTAAATTATTTTCCCCTTCCCTTTTTCCCTCCAACCCTTCCAATGCACCCTCTTTCTGTCAAATTAATGTCTATTTCTTTAAGTGTTTCTAAATACGTGAATAAAATCTGCTCAGTCTGTATAGTTCCTTGTATGTTGATCACTGCAGAGCTGATCACTTTATATCAGATAACTAATTTGGGGGCCTTGTTCCCAGGGAGGACTATTTCTTCCACTCCCAGCACAGGATTTAGGCACCATGGGATTTTCCTCTTCCATGTTAGCGTGTTTATAGGTGTCTATCTTGTTTAGGTCTTGTTTGGGTGGCCATATTAATGAGACTCCCAGAGAATAGTTTCTCAGACTCTTCTAGGAGATACAAAAAACTTCCTGTTCTTCTGGAGCTTATCATATTTCTGTCCTGTCTTTGGCTATGATGCCTATGCCTTAGATGAAAGAATTGTGTTGTAGATGTATCAGCTGGGACTGGGGACTGCATGGTCTTTATGTTCTGTGTTTTGACCTGTTGTGCTTTTCTGTAATGGTCTGTCTGTTTCAAGATGGCATTGTTTTGATGACAGGTAAGACCTATTCTTAACTGTGAACATCATTATAAATATTCAGAATGTATTGAGGAGTTAAGATATTTGAATAAAGTGATGGTTGTCCTTTCTCCTCCAAGATCTATGACTTCCTTTCCAATTTGTATCCCCTTGATCTTCTTTAGTTGTCTTATTGCTCTAGTTAAAACTTCAAGTACTATATTGAATAGGTGTGGACAGAGTGGACAACCATGTCTTGTTCTTGATTTTAGTGGAAATGCTTTGAGTTTCTCTCTATTTAATTTGACATTGGTTGTAGGTTTGTTTTAAACTGCCTTTACAATGTTTAGATACGTCCCTTGTGTCCCTAATCTCTCCAGTATTTTTATCATAATGGGGTGTTGCATTTTGTCAAAGGCTTTTTCTGCATCTAATGAGATGATCATGTGATTTTTGTCTTTCAATTTGTTTATACAGTGGATTACATTTACTGATTTTTATATATTGAACCATCCCTGCATCTCTGGGAAAAAGCCCTATTTGATCACGGTGGATGATCTTTTTGGTATGTTCTTAATTTCAATTTACAAGTATTTCGTTGAGTATGATTATATCTATGTTCATAAGGGAAGTTGGTCTGTAATTTTCTTTGTTGAGTCTTTATGTCATTTGCGTGTCAGGTTAACTGTGACATCATAAAATGAACTAAAACAGAGATTATGAAGGAATGCTGCTTACTAGCTTTCCCTCCCCCAGCTTGCTCAGTTTTCTTTTTTTTTATATTCTACATGCCTTGAGGTAGCTCCACTCATAGTGGGATGAGCCATCCCAAATTAAACATTAATCACGAAAATGTCCTGCAGACTTGTCTACATGCAATCTGGATGGAGGCATTTACTCAATTGAAGTTCCTTTTCCAAGATAACTCTAGCTTGCTTCAAGGTGTGGAAAAAAGAAGAAAAGAAAGAAAATAAAAATATAGGACACCCAGATAAATGATACAATTCCAATCTCTCTGCTTCCTGCTCTGCCAAGATGTGAGCAAGTGTGGTGTTGCAGCTACAAGCTCCTCCGATGATAAATCCAACTGCAGCTACTCTTTCCTTACCATTATGAACTATATCCATTAAACCATGAGTCAAAATAAACCATCCTCTCTTTTATGGGTATTTGGTTATAGTGATGAGTAAAGTATTTCAATACTATTAGATTTCCAGTATTACTAGCTGAAGGTTGAAGAAAAAGTATGAATTTGCAAGTGGGTCTGTTTGGTGCATGAATGAAATCCAAAATGAATGGAAACTTCATCACTACTGTAACTTATTTAAACACTCTGCTCATCTAATTTTTGTAGAAGGAGAAATGTTTCAATTTGATACTATGTATCCATCCCTGGACAATAAATAATGTCATAGGTATCTGAACAGGGCCTTAGAAAGGAGTACATGCCCTGAGACAAGTACTTCTTTTTTTTTTTTA
>LZPO01075878.1:257677-283318 GCA_001675575.1 Neotoma lepida
AGTGCTGGGATTAAAAACATGCACCACCACTTCCCAGCTCTAGACAATTTTTTAATAACCTGGAATAAAGACAGCCATGCTATAAATAACAGTTTCTGCAAACTAGAAATTGTCAAATTTCTAGAAGTTTTTTACTTGGAATGAAATATCTGAACTGAAAGTAACCCAACTGTCTGATAACTTCAACCTGAAGCCTTATGGTAATGACATGCTCTGTTCATAAGGTCATCTTATCAAGGAACATTTCACTGGATAAAAAGTCTGTGGTATATGCTTTTGCTGTGCACTGTTGTCTTTTGTAGACATTGTTTCAAGGATGCTATTATGAAAGTGCAGGTATCTAAGACAAATGGTAGAGAATCCATAATTATCATAATAAATATGACATATTTCTCAAAGCTAGAAATAGTAGAGTTGAAATGAGAATTTCTGTATTAAATTACAGAATGCCTGACAGGCTGCTCCCCAGAAGCTTTGTTAACATTTTCTGGGACATATTTTATCTCTTGCCAAAATCACAGGCTGTTCCAAAAAAATAAATCTGAATAAAGTCTGCCATTCAATGACCCTTTATGTAAGTATTTACACAATAAGAAACTTTGAAAGTTCAGTTCCTGAGACTATTTCCCTCTCCCTGTGAATGTCTGTTTCCTTTATCAGGCTATTCATTTTATTTATCTTTAACAGTGGCTGGCATGACTCTCATAGCTAAAATAATGACTCAAAATCTGTTACCTTAACCATTTGATATGTTTATGTTCTTCTATTTTAGTTTTTATTAATTTTCACATTAAAGCTTCATTAGCTTCTCACACTTATTAAGACTACTTTTTTGTTTTAAAAACCAACGATATTGTTTGGCAAAAATGCATAAGCCTTTCATTGATTATTTTGAAATGAGCATTATTGATTTATCAAGTACTTACTTGATAAATCTACTTAGATAGTATGCAGTAGAGAGATTATTTTTCCAGGAATGATGGAAACCATACTACTGCATTTTATTTAGGATACTTTAGAGGACAACAATTCAGAGACATTATTTCTTTTATTTTTACCACCACAGACAGAAATTCACTTCTCAATCTTGAACACAGACAGGACAAGTGACAAAGCTCCATGTACAGTTGAAATATTCAATTTCTATTATTTATATGATAGAATTTTATTAAGCCATAAATAAAACAGAGATCATGACATTTCAGGAAAACAGAGATAACTGAAAATCATTATGTTGAGAGAAATAAATTAGGCTAATAACAACAAATATTGAATGTTTTATTTTTTTATGCAAATCCTAGTATGTATGTACACATGCACGTGTGTGTGTCTGTGTGTGTGTATGTGTCTGTGTCTGTGTCTCTCTGTGTATATTATGGAATTAGGAAAGGGATCATAAATGGGAATAAGAGATCTTAACAGGAGAGATGAGAAAGTGGTAGATCATATATGGCAAAAGAAGAATGGAGAATATTTGGGAGGAGGTGAGGAAACTAAATGGAAAGCTAAAAATACTGTGGAAAAGAGAGAGATTAATAAGAACAAAACATACTGATATATACAGTAAAATGTCATAATAAATGAGTTTACTCTGTATGCTTATTTAAAATTTAATTTAAAAACTGGAGGCTAAGGCAGTTAATTCAGATATTGAGCACTTAAAACGCATGTATAAGTCTGTATTATTTTCTGTGACATAAAAATAACATCAATAATGGGAAAATAGCAAAAAGAATCAAGTAAATTTTCCTTTTTTTCCCGATACACACTGTTTACCTTTCTAGAGGGGGTGGGACCTGGGAGAATGGAGCTGATAAATGAGGCAGAATAAAGTCTCATGAAATAGCCAACTTTATTCAGAGCATCAGACAATTTATACTGTGAGGGTTAGGAAAAATCACATGAGTAAAGTGTATAGTTACCATGACTAGCTGCATGTGGCAGTGGCAAAACCAAGTTTTTTCATAGAGGCATATAAACAAATAACAATAGCCAGTTTTAATAAATAAGCTGAAGTAAACTCTCTCCTGTCCACTACACTGGGAGGAGCATGAAAGAGTAATCCAAGAACAATTCTGCACCTTTGAAGAAATGGAGGTCACAAGACTCTTGTCTTGCTTTCTTGGAATTTTCTCACAAAGAGTCAGAATTCTCCTCATATGACTCCATGCTTAGATCATGTTCCAAGAATATACTCTTTGCAACTATTTTGGTTTGCCATATTTTAGGGAATGGGTGATAGTTTTTCAAAAGAACATGATCATATTTTCAAGATTTATTCTTTCTAGGCCAGGCTCCTTTTGAATTCACATATTTTTTGAAGTACAAATTGAGCTAAATGTGTCATACTGAGTCAATAATTTGACAAATACTTTTAACAATCTACTATTTTATATCATTGTGTTAGGAGTTGATAGTATAATATTACTAAATCAAAACCAATGTCTTCATTTTCTTGTAGCACCATATCCTAATGTGATAAAGATAATGAGTATCCAGACATATATATATTTTATATGCATAAATGATAAATATATTATTTAAACAAAGGAATGAGATAAATAGCAATACAGGAAGCTGATATAAACACTAATTTTGTTTGCTATGACAATCTGGGGAAGCTGAGAGATATGAAATTTGAACTGAGGTATAAAATCTAAAATAATAAATACCATCATAGTAGAAAATGTGGATTCATTGAACAACAAAAATTTTTAATTTGGTTGAGATTTTGACAAACAATGGCTGATAAATAAAAGTAAATATAAAATGATATATGCTGCTAAAACATAATGGTGCTTTGCAAAGAAAGCATGTGACAAGAGGAAATGAAGAAATCATACAAATTATAACACAGTGAAAATATGAGAGACAAGTGGAAATTACTTAAAATCAAAATGAAGAGAAGGATATTCCATGGAGTTTAGAACAGCATGCACAAAGATCCTATGTTAAAGAAGAACAAAACACTTCTTAAACAAAAAGAAAGAATGTTGTTAATAGAGAAAAAGGCTCTCTGCTTCTGCCTGTTCTAGAGACAGTGATGTCTGTCCTCAGTAGTGAGGTGTGTTTCCTGGATACAGTAGAGATATCTTGTATTTCTTTTGATTGATAATTGAGACCATTAACATTTAGTGTTATGAATGACCCATGATTATTAATTCATATTATTTTGTTGTAGTAATGTAGATTCTTCCCCTTGCTTCTATTGATTTACTGTTCTTGTAATGTCTATTCTTTGCTTCCTCTTGGGTATAGTTAACTTGTTAAGACAGATGTTTTCTTTCTAGTACATTCTGGAGACCTGGTTTGGTAGATAGAAATAGCTTAAATTTGGTTTTATCATGGACTGATTTTCTTTGTCTGTTGTTTAATGGGGCCAAATTTTAAGTCAAAATATTTTAATAGAAAGTATAAAGTTTGCTGAGCAGTTCATATTTAAACAAATAACAAATGATAATCATTTTTATAGAACTTTTGCAGAGACTTGTGTAAATAAACTTGAATATAAAATTCTTGGGTTTTTTGGTTTATTTTTATTTTATGTGTGAGTGTATTGCCTACATGTATGTATATGCACCATATGCATGCCTATGTCAACAGAAGTCAGAAGAGGGCATGAGAACCCATGAAACTAGAGTTACAGGTAGTTGTAAGCAGTCATCTGGGTACTAGGATCCAAAATCAATTCCCCACATGAGGGTCAAATGCTCTTAAACATCAAAGCATTTATCTAACTCTCAAAGCCTTGTATTTTTAGCTCACCCTTTATAGAAAACTTATTTTTCTCAGATCTTCAATAATGGATATTAGAAATATAAATTCCAACACATAGTAATGAAAATTAAAGAATGTACAGCCTTCAGGTAAATATTAGAACACATTATTTATATTAGTCCTTTTAGGAAAAACCTTCAAATTATAATTTTATTGAATGAGTTAATGGCTTTCTATTTTAATCTATTTATACTGATATTATACAATTGTACATTGACAATATTATAAGCAACATGATTTTATTTCTCACAGGTGTAGAAGTTGAGAAGTCCAAGAGAAAAATGTTAACAGATTCTGTTTCTTATGAGAATCATTTTGATATTTCAAACACAGTGTCTTCTTACTGTAAACACACATGGTAAGAGTGTCAAAGGAACTATGCTGTCTTTTTGTAAGAATATTAATCTTATTTTGATCATAAATTCATTTAAAGCTCTTTACATTTCAAAATGCTCCTTGTACCAGGCTTTTTTATCTTTTAGGCCACCAACTAGCTCCCAAGTCGTGACACAGAGACTTCTTAGTTTTGAATGCTCAGCCTAGCTTAGCTCTTTTCTGGATAACTCTTCTAACTTAAATTAACCTGTTTTTCTTAATGCATATTTTGCCTCAGGACTTATTCCTTTCTTACTTCTGTATATCTTACTTTCAGTGCTTCTTGTGTCTGCTGGCTGGCAACTGCCTGGCTTCTTGCCCCAAGTGTCTCCCTTGTTCTCTCCTCCTTCTCTGTCTTTTTTCTTTTCTTTTTTTGAGCCTAGATTTCTCCTATTTATTTACTCTTCCTGCTACCCCCGCCTACCCTTCTCCTGCCAGCAATTGGCCATTATTAGACTAATCATGTGCCTTAGGCAGGCAAGGTAAAACAAATGCAGCACATTTTTTCGCAATTAAACAAATGCAGCATTAATCAAAAGTCACACACATTTACACAGTTAAAGTAATATTCTACAACAAAAACAAATGTAACACATCTTGGCCTAGTTAAATTAATATCCCACAATAGCTCCTTTCCTAATCTCCTGACCCATCACTTTGGTGGTTAATATTTCAACATATCAGCATATGTATTTGAGGGAGACATAAACATTCATTCAATTATATTTATTATTTACCTTAAAAAGCAGGGAATTAATTTTTTCAAATGACCTTATCATGACTATGAAATTTGTGTTTGAGATAAAAACTGTCAAATTTTCATAGTCATCATGAATATGCTGTGGTGTATATAAATATCCTATCATCTTATTAAGTAACTATTTAAAAATAAATTTTAATAATCTATGTAATCCAAAATGAATGAAAATAAAATGCTAGCATTCTCCCTAAGTAAACAATATTTTAAATGTTTTTTTTTTGTTTGAATTACCCTGAAAGTCAAGAAAATGGTTTCAGTTCCTTTAGTGATATTTTTTCTTTGCATTTTGAGAATGGCATTCTGCTGATAGACCATCATCCTACATAAACTTCATAAGAGAAAACTGAAGGTGACAAACAGCAGCAAACCAATAGAAACCTGTTTTAAATTTCCATGCCAAATTATAGCCCCCATATTGTATCAGACAAGTTTAGTAGTTATTGAAAATCCTACCAGACACATTTGATAGTTATTAAGTATACTTGCAAATGGCAAACTAGAGCAAAAAAAAATCTCCTATATAGTCTTGTGTTTTAATTTGCTTCACTAAAACTAATGTCTAAGGGTTTAAATGTTTTATATAAACAAGAGAAAATTGCACTAGAATCAAACTATTCACTATTATTCTCTTCATCTTTATCTTTAATTTCCTTCTATGTTTAATCCTTTTTGTACTTTTCAATTTCCACTTTTTATTACTTTTCTTGCTTTTTTGGCTTTAACTACTCAATATTTTACCCACTGACTTTTCTCTCTATTTCCTTCCTCTTACCTTTCACAAGACTATGCATCTTATGCAGGATTGTTATCCTTTTTCTCTCCAAATTTGTTTATAACATCATAAATGAATAAACTTTTAAGGTATTTTCTTCAACTTTTGAGGAATACTAGAGCAAATCAAAAGAAGGCTCAAAGAGGTCTTTTGGGAGGATTATATATAGATTTACATAGTTCTAACAATGGGCCTGTTCTTCATTTTCTGTCTTCCATTCCTCTAAACACATCTTAGAACTCTCTGAGAAGTTGTAAGACACATCTAGGTGATGCTCCTTTTGCTTTCTCCTGGGAATTTTGCCTTTCAGTATCTTCTGATCTTCATTTCTCCTATTTATTCATTTCACCTCAGTGAGCAGAGCAACCAGTGCTATTATGGCTTTCATAGGCCCTGGCACTGCAATATCTTTTGGATTCTTTTATTAATTTCCTGCAAAAGCAGTTCATTGTTAGTACATAAAATTGGAATTAGTTTTCTTTGTTGATACTTTATTCTGCAAATTTCTCTTTTACATTTTAATTTGGATAATATTGAATTCTTTAGGTTTTCCATATGAATTGGTTATGGTTTTAACGTAGAGTAAAGTTTATCTATACAAATATCATATATAAGCATGCATGTATATTCTTTATTATGTTGACAGAACTTCTATCTACTCTTAGTTTGTTCAGAATATTTTCATTATGAATGTGTTTAATTCACTCAAATTTTGGGGGCAGTAATGTTTTTGCCCTTCATTTGTTCACTGTAGTATATTTTATAAATTCATTTGATATAGTGAGCCATTCCTATATCATATAAATGAATTTGAATTGAAAATGGTATTTGATATTTAGTATGTGGATGCCTCACTTGCTGTACTTTACAAAATTTTATATCTATTGTCATCAGGAATATTGATAATGAGTATTCCTTTCTTAAAATGGTCCTTTCTGATTTTTATCTTGAAAGTAATTCTGGTTCCACACAATCAGTTTGAAAGCCATCATCCTTTGCCAAGTTAATAATAGTCAAGATTATCTACTTTAATTTTTTGTCAAATAATTGGCAGAATTTATCAGTGAAGCCACTAGGTCCCCAATTGTTCTTCTATTGGAGGATTTTCGTTATTGATAAAAGCAACTTATTCATTTTAGGTATATTTAGATTTTCTATTTATTCATGATTCAGGCTTAGTATCCTATATATTTGCAGATACATGTGCATTTCTTCTAGGTTATCAAATTTTTGGTATATATTTATGTATTGTAATCTTTTATTCTTTTAACTTTGTGGAATAATTTGTAATAATTTCTCTTTCTACTTTTATTTATGTTTCCCATTTTATTTCTTGGTTTAGCCAAATATTTATGAATTTTGTTTTTTATTTCCAAATCTAAATTTTAATTGTATTGATTTAATATTTTATATTTTGAACTGCTTTCCTAGTGTCTCTTTTATTTCTCATTGAATTGCTATTATTTTCTTTTTATGGCTTGGTCTTGGGCTTTTTTCCATTAAATTTATTGAGATATAAAATTATTTTATTTGCTTGAGGCTTCTTTGTTACTTTAATGTAAACATATTTTTGCTATAAATGTCTTTCTGACATATCTTTCATAAATTGTATAATTTCATGTATGTTGCATTTTATTTTCTTTTTTGTCAAGATACTTTTTTATTTTGTTTTTTAATATTATAAGTGACACATTAATTCTTTTTTTTCTTTTGTAGTGTATTAGCCAATGTGCCTATTAGTGAACTTTACAAATTTTCTCCATAATTGATTTCTAGTTTTATAACTTATACTCAGAACCAATAGTTCATATGATTTGAATATTTTTCTGCTTGCCATGAAACTTACAAACCACAAAAATGACTATCATGGCAAGATATTCCTAAAAATGCAGTAGGTGACACTCCTAAGCATCATTCAACAGTAGGGAAATCATGCCTGTTACTAGAAACTTAGCCAACCTTTTGGGGCTGGTGAGATCATGAACCTTAGAAAAGAATCAAGTACCCTCACTTCGCTAGAGCAACAGAATTCTTAACTACATTCTAAATCTTACCCTTATACCCACAGTTAAGTATAGGTACCACCTCTCATCAAAAAAAAAATTCTTCTCTTTGCAGCAAATGGAGACCATCGTAGAAAACCACAGCTGAAAATAGTGTAGAGATCAATAGATGATGTGGATCTCAGCCCTATGGATATATCTACACCATAGCTTCTGCATCTATGGCTCAGGGAACATAGTGGAAAGGGGATCAGAATAATTCTAAGAGCCAGAATACCAGGAAGTTTTTTGTGAAACAGTCTTTCCTAGAAATAGCACCATAAACAAGATTGGAAAAAATAGCAGTATCGATGGACATATAAATATGGAAGGGGGAAATTTCATGAAGTCATTCTCAGACAAAACATTGCAAATAACGCTTGACTGCTGGGAGAAAAATTAGCTTTTACCATAGATGGAGTCCTCTTATTGATTATACAATGCAGACTGGTCAGGATTGAAGCCATATACACACAAAAACCAAGTGTAGACTCCATAGATTGGATTTATATATGTTTGCACACACACACACATTTGTGACAAATATAATCAAAGAAAAAGAGGATATAATCTGGAGAGTAGATGGAAAGGGCTCAAGAGAGGGTAACTTGGAGGGCTGGAGGGAGAAAGAAGAGATGGAAGCAAGTAATCCTATTGCAATAAAAAATGTTAGAAAAATAAAATAAAAAGTGTTCTTTTTTTATTATGAAAATTTTTCCATTCATTTTAAACACCAACCAAGATCCACCTCTTCCCTCCTCTCGCCCCCCAGCCTTGCCCCTCAACCAACCCCCCTGTCTCTTATACACATCTAGATGTGTATAAGAGACAGGTAGAGGCAGGTCTAAGCCCCTCCCCCTACATCAAGGCTGGTTCAAGGTGTCCTACCATAGGTAGTGAGCTCCAAAATGCCCGCTCATGCACCAGGGATGGATTCTGATCCCATTGCCAGCCTTCCCCCAAAGCAGATCAAGCTGCACAACTGTCTTGCCATGCAGAAGGCCCAGCCCAGTCCCATGCAGGTTCCACGGCCATTGATCCAACTTTCATGAGTTCCCATTAGTTTGGTTTGGTCTTCTCTGCAGGTTTCCCCATTATGATCTTGGTGCACTTGCTCATAGAATCCCTCTTCTCTCTCCCCAACTGGACTCCTGAAGCTCTGTCTGGTGCCTGGCTGTGGATCTCTGAATCTGCTTCCATCAGTCACTGGAGAAAAGCTCTGTCATGACAGTTAGGGTATTCACTGATCTAATCTCTGGGGCAAGCCAGTTAGTTCAGGTACCCTCTCCACTATTTCTAGTAGTCCAAGTTAGGGTCATCCCTGGGGATTCCTGAGAACTTCTCTGGCACCCAGTTTCTCTCTATCGCCATGATGTTTCCCTCTGTGATGATATCTGTTTCACTGCTTTCCCACTCAATACCTGTTCCAGCTGGACCATCCCATTCCCTTATGTTCTCATCCCCCATCTCCTACCCTTCGTTGCCTACCACTCATCCCCAGTTTACTCATGGAGATCTCATCTATTTCCCCTTCCCAGGGCAATCCATGTATACCACTTTGGTATTCTTGTTAGCTAGCTTATCTGGAGTTCTAGGTTGTAGTCTGGTTATCCTTTGCCTTACATCTAGTATCCTCTTATGAGTGAGTACATACCATGTTTGTTCTTCTGGGTCTGGGTTACCTCACTCAGGATGATATTTTCTAGTTCCCTTCATTGGCCTGCAAATTTCATTATGACATTGTTTTTAACTGCTGAGTGGTACTCCATTGCGTATATGTGCCACATTTTCTTAATCCATTCTTCAGTTGAGGGGTATCTAGGTTGTTTCCAGGTTCTGGCTATTACAAATAATGCTGCTATGAACAGAGTTGAGCATGTGTCTTTGTGGTATGATTGAGCATTTTTTGGGTATATGCCCAAGAGTGGTATCACTGGATCTTGAGGAAGATTGATTCCCAGTTTTCTGAGAAACCGCCATACTGATTTCCAAAGTGGCTGTACAAGATTACACTCCCACCAACAATGGAGGAGTGTTCCCCTTGCTCCACATCCTCTCCAGCATAAGCGGTCTTCATTGTTTTTGATCTTAGCCATTCTGACAGGTGTAAGACGATATCTCAGAGACGTTTTGATTTGCATTTCCCTGATGACTAAGGATGTTGAGCAATTCCTTAAATGTCTTTCGGCCATTTGAGATTCTTCCTTTGAGAATTCTCTGTTTACCTCTATAGCCCATTTTTTAAATTAGATTATTCATTATTTTGATGTCTAGTTTCTTGAGTTCTATATATATTTTGGAGATCAGCCCTCTGTCTGATGTGGGGTTAGTGAAGATCTTTTCCCATTCTGTAGGCTGTTGTTTTGTCTTATTGACTGTGTCCTTTGCCTTACAGAAGATTCTCAGTTTTAGGAGGTCCCATTTATTAATTGTTGCTCTCAGTGTCTGTGCTACTGGTGTTATATTTAGGAAGTAGCCTCCCATGTCAATGTTTTCAAGACTACTTCCTACTTTCTCTTCTATCAAGTTCAGTGTAACTAGTTTTATATTGAGGTCTTCAATCCACTTGGACTTGAGTTTTGTGCATGGTGACAGATACGGACTTATTTGCAATCTTCTACATGTTGACATCCAGTTATGCCAGCACCATTTGTTGAAGATGCTTTCTTTTTTCCATTGTACAGTTTTGAATTCTTTGTCAAAAATTAGGTGTTCATAGGTATGTGAGTTAATGTCAGGGTCTTCAAGGATAGCTCAGCCGTTAAAGGCTAGGCTCACAACCAAAAAATATGTTCTTGAAAAATAAATAAGTAGAGAGTCATGTTTTTGGATGTGAAGTCACATTGTATAGATGATAATCACCTTCATTTGATCTCTGAAACTCAATGCATTTACCATCAAAACTACAGAACTTATCATGACAATAGTTCTTAAAACTTCCTTTGGATTTATTTGGAAAGGTGATATACAGAAATTGACTAATCTTTGACCAAATAATATGGGGAGAGGGTTCCTCCCTAACACAGCTTTATACATGCAATAAATTCATGACACATTTTGAAAATAGTGTTTGCATAGAATTATATAGCAGAATTAGTGGTAAACTGCATTTCAGAAAAAAGTATGTACATCTAAATTATTATTAAACAAATTAGCATTACATATCAGTAGATTATATGTTATGTATAGTATTATGTTTTATGATCATGCCTACCTATGTTACTTTATTTTCTGTTACTAGCAAAATAATTATTCAGGCTAAGTAATATATTTTTACCACATGATTCTAGGAATACAAGATCAAAGGGCCACATTCACTATACCAAAAAGATATCCATGCCTTAATGCTTATTGTGGTACCAGTCACAACAGCTAAAATATTAAATGAAATTAGGCATTCATCAATAGATTAATGTGTTAGAATATGGCATATATATACATACATATATATATATATAGTATGGATATGAAAGCATTAGCCATAAAGAAAGAAGAGCTCTTTGTGATGATTTTCTCTCCTTATAAAGCCAGTAAGATTCAACTACCTAACTCACAAATTCACAAATATAACTACCATATTAATTAGAGGCATAAAAGTAAAAGGGCAAAGGCACACCAATTTTAAAAGAAAGAATTTACAAGTGTAGGTAAGAATAATTTTATGAACTAGAGAAAATGAATAAAGCAGAAAACATAAGAGAAAATATTAATAAAATTCATTGTATTAAAACAGTAACTTATCCATTTGAAAATATAGAATATGCTACAATTTATAATTATACATTTCCAATTGATAAAGCTTTAGTCCTATAAAGCAGTCTATGGTGGTTTGCATGAAAATGGCCCCCACAGATTCATGTAATTGAATACTTGATCCACAGTTGGTGAAACTGTTTGGGAAATATTGGGAGGTGTGGCATTGTTGGAGGATGTGTTTCCCTGAGGACTGGATTGGAAGTTTCAAAAGACTCATGCCATTGCCAACGTGCTCTCTGACTCATGGTTGTGTCTCAATATATGAGCTATTAGGTACTACCCTAGCAGCAGGCTTGCCTGCCATGTCCCCCTCTTCATGGCCATGGACCCTCACTCTCTTCAAGTGTAAGCTGCAAATGAATTCTTTCTTCTATAAATTGCTTTAGTTATAATGTTTTATCAGAGCAATAGAAAACTAGCTAAGACTGAAGTTGGTACCTGGGTGTGGTCTATTGTTGTGGCAAGCAGGACCATGCTGTTTTTAGGAAGAATGCAGAAGACTTTGAAACTTTGGACTATGAAAGTTTTTGAACGATGTAATTAGGGCTTACTGGGCCATCTTGTGATATTTTGGCAAATCATGTGGCTGCTTTCTACCCTTGTCCTAAGAATCTACCTGAAGCTAAATTGAAATGTATTTTTTTTATTTCTTTAACAGCCTAATATTGACTCTATTACATGGTTATTAGTAATCATGATTATGAAGATCTACAATAAAAAAGTAAGAAGGACAAAAATTAAAAAAAAAACTGTACAATTTGAAGCAAAAAATACTATCAGGAAATTTAGTGTTGAAGTCCAGGCTTGTGCTGAAAGAGATGAAAAGATTAGGGAAACAGCTGTAGTTTAAGGGGGCTTAGATCTACTCCAAAGAGGCAGTTTTGCTTGGCAGTGTTATACACATGGTTCTAGATTTAGAATAATGAAGGATACATGAATAAAGAGGTTGTGGAATCTTTCCCTGTGTTTAAGGGGAACTGCTTTGGCCAGGCATGTATAAGGGGAGGCCATGTATGAGGCCTGACATGAAGCTGTGAAAGTGAAGCCAAGATTGCTTTGGAGAAAATTAGAATGAACAGAATAATATGAAAATACCAGGTTATCACTGATAAAGGAAATCTATATTGTAGTAAGAATGAGACACTTATCTGAAATTTTTTCAGATAATACTTATAAAATGGCATAAATCTATTTAAGGGAGGAAAAATAGATAAACACATATAAAAAAGCAAGGAGAGAAAAAATGTGGGAAATGAGATAAAAATAAAGATGATTAAAATCTAGAACATATGAATAAAATAGAAAAAAACAAATGTCAAATACATAGCCAAAAAGAAAAGAAGAAAGAAGAGAGGAATGAATGAAAGAGGGAAAGAAAAAGAGAAAAAAAAAGAAAAAAAAAGAAAGAGGGAAAGAAGGAAGGAAGGGAAGGAGAGAACAAAGGAAAAATTATTTTTTTCTCAAAGTTATGGATGGTTTAAAGAAGTTAGATCCTACAGATTACAGTAAATCGGGTATTTATCAATTGTTTCTGGAGATTTCTGAGATTCTTTTAAGTCATGTTCCATAGGTGGCATCACTAGTGTACAGTGTTTAGCTCTAAGCTAAAAGAAACTTCAGTGAGAGTCTTACAATAATATCCCAGATACTAGGTAGTGTTTTCAACTGCTGCATTCTTATTTGATTCAGTGTCAGTTTATGCCAAGCAGTCAAAGCAGTTCAGTGATGTATTCCTCATATGAAAAATTTCAGGAGGACCCAGAGATATTACACACAACAATTACAGTAGTGAGCCTGACACACTGACCCAAATATAGCAGTGTTTGATTTGTTAGACAGATGTTCACCCTCCTGGAAATCTCAGTTCAGTATTCATGTAGTAGAGCCAAAGACTGGATCAGAGGAAATTCTTTCTCTAAACATTTTTCTGGTTACTTGGATTTCACAGTTTAGGGCTATCTTTGCCTTGGATGAGTAAAGAAGGAGAAGCCAGGAACATGGAAAAAATATGTCACTATGACATATTTCTGAGAAACCTCACCAACTACTATGATGAATAGGTTGAAATAACCCACAAATAGGTACTTTAGAGAATTATGAAATTATGAATTATGAAACAATAGATAATAGATAATAGATATAATAGATAAATGTCAGGATTTAGCTCACATTTACCGTGCTGGCTAGTTTTATGTCAATCTAACACATGCTATAATCATCTGAGAAAAATGCCTGTATAAGACTGATCTGTTACACAAGCCCATAGAGCATTCTCTTAATGAGTATTTGATGTGAGAGGGCCCATCCCATTGTAGGTGGTGCCACGCTAGGCTGGTGGTCCTGGGTTCTAAAAGAAAGCATAACAAGTGAGCTATGAGGAGGAAGTCAGTAAGCAGCACTCCTCCATGGCCTCTGCATCAGCTCCTGCCTCCAGGTTCCTTCCCTGCTTCTGTTCCTGTTTTGACTTCCTTCAATGATGAACAGTGATGTGGCAGCATAAGCCACATAAACACTTTCCTTCCCCAAGTTGCTTTTGTTCATGGTGTTTCACCACAGTAATAATAACCCTAACTAGGGACTATATAGAAGTTCCTTTAAGAAGGAGTAGTCAGAGCTATTGAAACTTCATTGCCTTTATCAACCACTTCTACTTGTGATAGCCTAGTAAGAAACCAATAATAATAATAATGTTTTATTTTAAAGCATCAGGAAACTAAGCTTCCATTTCGACTACTGGATAACAATTGGCATGAGGTTACAAAGACTGATACCCTGTTCTCTTTTCTAGTACCTAGCATATATATCAAGATATTAAATGTTCTTATAGCAAAAATAGAAAATCTACATACATGTTAGTTATAGGATGTTCTTATATGTTCTTTCAAGGTCTATATATTCATTATAGACTACTATGTAGATAAACAATTTTGTAGATAAAATATGATCTGTAGATATAGATTTATTTCTGGATTTCTAACTTATAGGCCTATTACATCTTTACTTTTCATTATTCCATGAGCTAGGCTTTCTAATACAATGTTTATTAGCAATATGAGAATGAATATAAAATATATGTTCTCATGTGATGGAGGAATAGTATATACATACTGAAATGTAAAGCTTTAAAAGTACATAATCTTTTTTATTTTCATGAAAAATAACGTTATATTTAAACTAGGATATTTCTAATATGATTTTAAATTATGACCAGTACAAATACAATATTTATAAACATTTAGTCTTTAATGTATACTTAATGTTAGACTTTTGTATATGCTCGGTTATATTCTCTTCTATTCCTAATTAATTGGATTTTTAACAACAGTTGTTAAATGTGAAATTCACTTACTGTGACTTTAGTATCCTCATAGAACTTACATTATTAATATGTAATATTTAATAATCAGTTGTTGTGGTGGTGATTGAGACATATCCTCCTTAGGCTGATATATCTCATACTTTCTCAGTTAGTGCTGATTCTTTTTGATGAAGAGATGAGACCTTGCTAGAGGAAGTACATCACTGGCAGATGGCTTTGAGAGTTCATAGACTTGTTCTTTCTTTATCTCTCTAGACTTCATATATGTGGATGACAATATAATCAGCAGCTTCCTGCTCCTGTCCACCATGTATTTCCTGCTTGTTGCCATGTCTTCCCAAAATGATGGACAGCATTCATCTATAAGCCACAATAAACCAATATTTTCCCTCCAAGTTGTTTTTGTTTATGGTATTTTTGTTAGAACAACAAAAATGTAGCTAATAAAAATTACAACAATTAATTTTTCTTTTGTGAAAGTGTATATGGGGTATAAATGTATAAATATCTATAGACATTATAAACACAAAAATATAAAGAAAACAGAATTCATGATACTATAATACATAATATCAAAATATATTAGAAATCTGAAGTTCCTAAAACAGCATGGTATTGGCATAAAAACAGAGATCAGCAAGGCCGAAAACTATTTCTTCATAAAACCACACATATGCAGTCAACTGACTTCTGACAAAGGTTCTAAGAAAATTCATTGGAGAAAAGATGGTCTTTTAAAAAGATACTTCTGGGGAAATTGAGTCTACATGCAGAAGGATGGAGTTAGATGTTTCAATAGTTACAAAAGTCAACTTGAAAGGCTCGGAATGTAACTAATTGGTAGAGTGCTTTCCTACAATGTGCAAGAACTTGAATTCAATTTCCAGCTCTGAAAAAAAGAACTTAGAAATGGATTAATGGCTAAGGAATTTTTGTGCCAGCCCTCAGAAAATAAGAAACAGATGCAAATATATATTAAAAGGATTATTAAAACAAATCAAGTATTTCTTTACAAAAAAGCAAACACTCGACTGTAGAGACAACATATAGAGTGGAAGAATATATTTTGAATGTATCTATCTGACAAAAAGTTGACATTAAGATCACATGAAGAACTTCAAAAACTAAACAGTAAAATAAAAAATCAATTAAAAAGAAAAAATAGATCTAACTAAACATTTTCTGAAAGAGAACATACAAGTGACCAGCAGATGAAAGATGAACTAATCAGTTTCATTACTCATCACAGAAAAGCTAATCCAAAAAAAGCAATCAGATAATATCTCATTCAATAATTGCTAAGAGAAAAATACTGTGGTGCTGGCATGGGTGTGGGTACTTGTGCATTGTTGGAGATAAAAGGAGTCAATGCATCCAATATGGAAAATAGTATGTAGGCATCTCAAAAAATAAAAATGAAGCTATCATATGATATAGCAAGTGCACTCCATGATATAAATACTATGAAAATTAAACCAGTATGCTGCAGAGCCATCTATCTCTACACCCATTAGCAGTACAGCACTATTCATGCTAGCCAAAGAATGAAATCAGTCTGGATGTCTACCATCTGATGAACAAATAAAAATTATTGGAGAGGGGTTCATGAGACTCCACATCTCCCAAAGAAACTATTGACAGTTAACAGTTGGTAGAGGGGGGGAAAGTATCTTCTTTGGTGTGTAGCCACTAGTAAGTAGTCCGTGCTCCAGTAAATAACTTCCAAACAACCCTAACTAAAATCAGTGATTCACAAAAAAAGACATGAAAATAGACAGGGTCATTTAGCATTTGCAACTTTAGCATTTGCAACATTAATCAAGATGACAATCATCATTTTAAGAGAAATAATCTAGCACAGAAAAATAAGTCCTACAAGATCTAATATAGAATCTTAAAAAATTGACTTCATAATAGTTAAGAATAAAATTGTTTTCTTGACTCTAGAGATAACAAGTATAAGGTAGAAATGTAGAATACTTGGTCAATGTATATTATATTCCAATCATATAGAACTAGAGTCTCTAGTGTCCCATTACAAATAAGGACGAACAGATACAGACTATAGAGCTAGTGTGATAGTTAAACTCAGTTGTGAACTTGCTTAAATCTAGAATCACCTAGTACATGGGTCTTTGGGTATTGCTGGGAAGGATTATCCTGATTAGGTTAATTATTTTGGGAAGACCCACCAATTGTGGGTAGGAACTATTACTTATGTTAGAATTCTTAACTTCATTAAAAAGAAAAAAAGTAAAATGGGGACGAGTTCACTGTTCTTTGCTCTTTGGCTGGGGAGACAATGCAAATGATTTCCTCAAGTTCCTGTCACAGTGACTTCCCTGCCACGATGAACTGTATCCTTATCTGTCAGCCAGAATAAACCCTTTCTAAATTGGCTTTTGTCAGAGTATTTAATCACAACAAGAGGAAAATAAACTGAGGCAGTGGACATGCTGTGTGTATCATAAGGAAACAAGAAAGGATTTTGAATGATATGATTGTGGTAAACTGATGAACATTTGAAAAGACAAATGTGTTTAACCAGGTTATACAATGTTCCATGTATTGAGGCATCACATGGTATCTCATTACTATACTTTGTATGTTTTATATATCAACTTTAAAAGGAATTTTGGTTAAAAAAATCAACAAAGTACTTGAAAAAGTTATTCCAAAAGAAGACACACAAGTGGACAAATTAATTAAGGCAAATTTTTCAAATTTATTAACTCTCAGAGAACAGTAAATCAAAATCAAAATCAGGTATTAGCTAATGTTCCTAGCAACAGTTGTCAAAAAGACAAATAGAGATGGCAAGATGGCTCAGCAGGGAAAGTGGTTGTGGCACAAGCTTGAAAACCTGTTTCATCCTAGGAACCCACAGCAGGAGAGAATCATCTCCTGAAAGTGAACCTGTGATTTCCATATACATACCATGGTGTACATGTATCTGGGTTCACATGCACACAGCCTATGTTTATACATATATGCACACTCACACAATAATAATAAAATTTTACTGCTTAAAAAGGAGTAATTGATAACAGGTTCTGGTGAGGTTGTTTAGAAAAGTGTAACCCTTATGCATACACTGATAGTGGAAATGCAAATTAATATGTATATTATGGAGAATAGAAGTTCTTCATAAAATTTCCTATGTGTTCCTGTAATCTCACTTCTGCATCTATAACTAGAGGAAATTGAATCACCCTATTAAATAGATATCATCACTGTTATATTTATTAAAACATTATTCATAATATTCAAGATATGAAATCAACTTAAATTTTAATCAGAAGATAAACTGTCTTAGCTGGAGTCATCCCTGTAGAGATTTCCTTGGGGTCCTCCTTGGGAGATTCCCTTGCACTAGGTTTTTACCTGACCCCAAAATGTTCTCCTTTCCAGTAGGCTTAGTACTTTCCTCTTCCATTCTGTCCCCCCGCCACAGCTTGATTGTTCATGTTCCCATCCCTACCCTCCCACAGTCCACCCACAAAATCTCTTCTATTTCCCCTTCCCAGGGAGATCTAGGCATCCCCGCTTGAACCGTCCTTGTTACCTAGTCTCTGGGTCTGTGGATTATAGCATAGTTATCCTTTATTTTACAGCTAACATCCACTTATTAGTGAGTACGTACCATGTTTGTGGATATGTAGACAGAACTAGTCATTCTTGTGACCAGGCAATACTTCAAGTGGAGAGAGTATGACACCAGACCAGTCACATAATCTTCGACCTATAGTCTGTCCTGCATGTGATGTGCTTGGATTGGTGCCTAGACAATTGTCATCAGAGAGGCTTCGTTCTGTAACTGATGGAAACAGATGCAGACCCACAGCCAAACATTAGGCCAAGCTCAGTGAATCCTGCAGAAGAGATGGAGAAAGGACTGTAGGAGCCAGAGGAGTCAAGGACATCACAAGAAAACATACAGAATTGACTAACTTGGGCTCATAGGGGCTCACAGAGACTGAATTTACAAACAAGGAGCCTGAATGACCTAGGCCTTCTTTATATATGTGACAGTTATGTAGCTTGGTCTTCTTATGGGGCTCCTAACAGCGGGAGCAGGGGCTGTCTCTGACTCCCTTACTGGCTTTTGGGACCCTATTCCTCCTACTGGGTTGCCTTGCCCAGCTTTACTACAAGGAGAAGTGCTTAGTCTTACTGCAACTTGATATGTCATATTTTGTTGATATCCTTGGGAGACCTGCCATTTCCTGAACAAAAATGGAAAAGAAATGTATTGGAGATTGCTGGCTAAGTGACCACATATGATGACAATATTATTAAAACATGGACAATATGTAAATGTTAATGTATATGTTATACATAATAATTCAACTAACTGTCTGTAAAGCCTTTTGCACTTTTTTTCTGAAATTATCCTTTACATATAAATGTGAAGTAGAGGAACAGAAAACTTTAGAAACTTTCCCTACCTTATAGAAGTAGTACATGATACCTGAGAAGACAAGTTCAAGTCTTTGTTCTTGTCTGTGATAACAGAGGTTAGTATAGAAAAGAAACTAGTACTCATGTTAGAAATGAGGAGTGTGGAAAGGGTATGGGCTGGGGTCTGCAGAATGACTCAGATGGTAAAGGTGCTTGGCACCAAACTTGACTATCTGAGCACTATTCTTGAAACCCACAAAGGCAGAAGAGTGTGAGACAGCTACTGTCCATATAGAGCAGGTAAGGTATAACATTACATTCCTTACAAAGGATATGCCTTTTGCTTACTGGCTGAATTAGTATTGTTGGTTTCTTGTTGAGCAGCTGCCAGTAAACGTATCAGAACTGTTTACTTACATTCCACATTTATATTCTGTAGACATTGACAATAACCTGTCTAGTGCAGGGTTTAGTCATTTTCACAAATTTTTAAGTGTTTTAATGGTCTTAATGAAGGATTCACATGAGAACCATACCATGTTGAATCATGACATTACCTTGATAATGGAAGTCATGTACCAAGAAGTAGAGCAGAATGTTAGAAATAACCCATGTCTCTGATAAGTGGGTGCACAATACTAGCATTCTCTACTAAAGTTTCATTTTTTGCTTGCATTCTATCTAGTTAAATGACTATTACCCTCTCTCATTAAGAAGATAGCTTTTAAAAACAGCTTAAATTAAAGTAAAAATAAAAGAATAAGCAATTCAATCACATAAAGAGCATTTCCTTTTATTCTGTATTCTCCTCTCCAAAATTACATTTCTAGTAGAGTTGCCTCTACTTGGTGAGTTCTATTATTCACTTGCAATTTACTTGTTTTGCTAGCTTTCATAAACAAAAAGAAATATATTCCTAACCTGATAGAATATATTGTTTTTGTGATTTCTGTGAACTTCATTTTCATATATATATATATATATAATTGTTTTTTCTGGAATATTTAAAACTCTTATATCCTAGTCTTTAAGACACTCAAAGGTAAAAGGTACATTTTTTATATCTACCAATCTATAGTTACTCAAACCACATTACTGCTTGCCAAAGTCTAGATAATGAATTTAAAACTAATTTTTTTTATTTTGAATGTTGAAGAACTATTATTTTAGCATAATTAATGTTTATGAAAAATATGCAACATGCATGGGACACTTGGTTATTTTATTGGTCTTATTTGTGTTTTATTGCCTCTGAAAATTTTTCACTTTGAAGACATTTCATTGACTAGATGTTTCAAAAATTTGAAATACATATCAAAATACTGAGATATAGACAGGCTGCTGACTTAATTTTTCACTTAAGTATAGTCTCTCACTTAATCTTGGTTTTGTGTCTCCATTATCACCATGAGCCTTTCTTGTGGCCAATATCCAAGATCCATAAGAGGTTTTCACTTAGTGTCTACAAAGAATAATTTTTCTACTCCTTAAAGGTTGGAGAATAAAATGTAGTTTTGGCTTACCAAAAAGAAAATATCAGAGTATTTATTTTCTCTTTACGCAGATCTTTAATATATCTTCCTGTCTTGATGACATGCTTTATCCTCACTTTATATTGTAGTTAGTGTCTCTAATTTCAGAAAGGTTACATGGAAAATAAGTGTTCTCATTCTAGAATGAAAATTCTATGGAATGTAGGGTTAGACTCAAGGGCAAGCGCTCACATTCTATTACACTTTCAAAATCATTAAAATTGTGAACAATGATTTGAAAATGTAACATGAAAAAATATAAAGAAAAATGACCTGTTTTCTTTTGTATTTTCAGCCACTAATATTCATTGATTATCTCCCAGAATAAAGGAACATGGTCACAGGGGCAGGTGATTTATACTATAATACCCATAAGTACACATAAAGTAGCAATTTATCATAATTCCTCTAGAAGTATTTTAATAAAACTATATACTTTTGTGGCTGTTGAATTTCTCTACACTCTAAAATTAATCATGGCAGAAAAATAGGCAGTGTAAGGAGAGATTTAGTAATGTTATCATTTGGATAACTTATCATCCTCTCAATGGCCATCAAAGTAATGATTACAATAAGGAACAAAAGAAGCAGATTTGAAACTGTGTTACAAAGAGGATGATGTCAAGAAGTTATTTCTCTTTACCCTTTAAAGAAATGTTGTGACTTCATTCTCAGAAGAGTGTGATTTAAATGAGAACCATTTTACTACTTGAGCACTAGAACAGTGATTAGACACTCTGGATGGCTGCCCTGAATTAAGAAAATGGGACAGAATTTAGTAGAAACACATTGGAGACCAGGAGAGGATGATTTGATCAAAACATTGGACATTGGTAAAATCCCAGTACTTGACTACTGTTACCTATACTAGTAAAGGACTCTACATTTTTGCTTTAAGTGATACTATTTTCTAAGCATTTAATCCTTTGAAAATTTTCCTTTCCTTAATTTTCCCATTATGCATTTCAGAGTGTCTTCCTTTCTGGATGCTTTTTCTTTATATCCATCAGTGTTTACTCTGGGGAACCAATGACTTTATGGGGCTTACTTTCTATGTATGGGTGAAGAGTTACTGATATGATCAGGTACCCAAAAGCAGATATTCTGCAAAGTCTCCATCCAGGATGTATAATGACTTTTCCATAGTTTCATAAGCGGATATCCCCCTTCTTAGACTTACCCAGCCTATATACTCAAGCTCCTTTCCAAACCATGAGGCCATATATGATGTGATTGTGGACAAGAGAGGCTGGATACTCAGAATGAAAAAGCTCAGCTGTATTTGGTTCTACCCCAGGTTTCTGGGCTACCCAACCTCCAGTTCGTGGCCATCTAGGCAGTGTTAGGCATAGGCTCTCTCTCATGGTGTGGGCCTCAAGTAAAACCAGATATTGGTTGGTCACTCCTACAAGTTCTGCCCTACCATATCTTGCAGGCAGGGCAGATTGTAGATGGAAGGTTTTGTGGCTGTGTTGGTATCCAGATTTCTCTTTCAGTAGCCTGAAGAGTATCTTCCCACAACAAAGATATTAAAACATAGGGAAGAAGGCCCCATGCAGGCTCCAGCTTAACCTCTCTACATTCAATGAGCTGTGTGGCTGCTGTCCTCAGCAATGGGGGCCCACTGTCAATTTTCAGAGAGTAACCTTCTGTTCTAACATGAGCATGGGTTGTTTGGAGATTTCCATGCAACTCCTTCAGTCAACAACTTAACCTTGGCCTACCACTGGAAGCTTTGCCTGGCTACAAAAGATGGCCAGTTCATTCTGTTTCCTTCATTACTAAACACAACTGGCCAAAAAAATCAATGAAATGATATTCTCCTTGGTGCCTTGTCCAATTGTCATCATAAAGGCTTCTTCTAGCAGCAGATGGGAATGGGTGCAGACACACAGCCAGACATTTTGCAGAGAGAGTGTCTAAATTGGAGGTCTCCATTGGGTCCCTCTGCTAGGAGACCAGGGAACCCCATGGAAGAAGGGGAATAAAGATTGAATGAGTTAGAAGGAATGGAGGGCACCAAGAGAACCTGTCTGACTGAATCAATGAAGCAGGGCTCATACAGGCTCTCAGAGACTGAAGCAGCAAGCATGGGAACTACAAGCATCTTTACCAGTTCCTCTGTGTATATGTTATTTTTGTTAGATTGGTGTTTTGTGGGACTCCAATTATTGGGAGCAGGTGTGTCTCTGACTCTTTTATCTGCTCTTGGGACTCTTTTACTCCTATTGGGTTGCCTTGTCCAGCCTAGATATGAGGGCTTTTGCATTGTCTTATTGTATCATGTTTTGTCCTGTTTGGTTGTTGTCTCTAGGAGGTCTGCTCCTTTCTGAAGGGAAAAAGACAGGGAGTGTATCTGGAGGAGAAGAGAAGGGGGAGGCTGGGAGGAGTAGAGGGAAGAAAACTGTTCGGCATGTACTTTATGACAGAAGAGTCTATTTTCAACAAGGAGAGAAAAGCTCAGCTGTTGTCAACTTTTTTAAGCAGGCAGAGTTCATGTTATGATGATAGTAGTTGTTTGGCTTAGGACAGTTCTATGTCATATTACCTTAATAAAAGAAAGCTGAATAGAAACTACATACTAAGACAATGAAATAAATTAATATTACCTGTGTACATACTGTTAAACTATGAGGTTTTAAAAGTTCTCAGGCAAGTCTTATAAAAAACACAAGAAAATCTTTATATACTATGTAGACTCACTACCATATCTGTGCCTTGGGTTTTAAATGACTGCGTGCTGCAGGAGAGCTAAAAGAACCCTGTACAATAAAGCAACCTCTGGAGGCATCACAATCCCTGACTTCAAGCTCTACTGTAGAGCTATAGTAATAAAAACAGCTTGGTATTGGCATAAAAACCAGCATATGGACCAATGGAATCGAATTGAAGACCCTGACATTAATCTGCACACATATGAACACCTGATTTTTGACAAAGAAGCCAAAACTGTACAATGGAAAAGAGAAAGCATCTTCAACAAATGGTGCTGGCATAACTGGATGTCAACATGTAGAAGATTGCAAATAGATCTATATCTGTCACCATGTACAATACTGAAGTCCAAGTGGATCAAAGACTTCAACATAAATCCAGTTACATTGAACCTGGTAGACGAGCAAGTAGGAAGTACTCTTGAATGCATCAGCACAGGAGACCACTTCCTAAATATAACACCAGTAGCACAGACACTGAGAGCAACAATTAATAAATGGGACCTCTTGAAACTGAGAAGCTTTTGTAAGGCAAAGGACACGGTCAATAAGACAAAATGACAGCCTGCAGAATGGGAAAAGATCTTCACTAACCCCACATTAGACAGAGGACTGATCTCCAAAATATATAAAGAACTCAAGAAACTAGACATCAAAATATCTAACAATCCAATTAGAAAATGGGCCCCAGAGGTAAAAAGAGAATTCTCAATGGAAGAATCTCAGATGGCCTAGAGGCATTTGAGGAATTGCTCAACATCCTTAGTCATCAGGGAAATGCAAATCAAAACGACTCTGAGAGACCATCTTACATCTGTCAGAATGGCTAAGATCAAAAACACTGAGGACAGCTTATGTTGGAGAGGATGTGGAGTAGGGGGAAGACTCCTTGACTGTTGGTGGAAGTACAATCTTGTACAACCACTTTGGAAATAAATAAGGCAGTTTCTTAGAAAACTGGGAATCAATCTTTCTCAAGACCCAGCTATACCATTCTTGGGCATATACCCAAGGAATGCTCAATCATACCACAGGGNCACATGCTCAACTATGTTCATAGCAGCATTATTCGTAATAGCCAGAACCTGAAAACAACCTAGATGCCTCTCAATTGAAGAATGGATCAAGAAAATGAGGTACATATACACAATGGAGTACTACTCAGCAGAGAAAAACAATGACCATATGAAATTTGCAGGTAAATGGATGTAACTAGAAAATATCATCCTGAGTGAGGTAATCTAGACCCAGAAAGGACAAACATGGTATGTCCTCACTCATAAGTGGATACTAGAGGTAAAGCAAAGGATAACCAGACTGCAACCCACAGCTACAGGGAGGAACCTAGGAGGGATGCATGGATCGCCCAGCAAGAGAGAAATGGATGAGATCTACATGGGCTGACTAGGTGTCGGGGGAGGAAATGGGGAGCGAGGTATGGAGGATGAGAGCATAAGGGAACGGGAGGTTCGAGCTGGAACAGGAACAGAGTGGGAGAGCAAGGAAGGAGATAACATGATAGATGGGGAAATCATGGGAATAGGGAGAAATAGAGTGCTAGGGAACTTCCCGGGAGTCCACAGGGATGACCTCATCTTAGACTACTGGAAATAATCGAGAGGGTGCCTGAACTAGCCTACTCTAGTGGTCACATGGATGAAAACCCTAGCTGCCATCATGGAGCCCTCATCCAGTCACTGATGGAGGCAGATGAGGAGATCCACGGCCAGGTACCAGGCTGAGCTCCAGGAGCCCAATCGATGGGAGAGACAGGGCCTTCTATGAGCAAGGGACATTGAGATCATGATGGGAGGGTATACAGAGATAGCCAGCCAAACTAGTGGAGACACATGAACTATGGACCCATAGCTGAGGAGCCCCCATGAGCCCTCATCCAGAGACAGATGGAAGCAGACATAGAGATCCACAGCCGGGCGCCAGGCAGAGCTCCAGGAGTACAACTGATGAGAGTGAGGAGAGATTCTATGAACAAGGGACATTGAGATCATGAAGCCAACCAGGCTGGTGGAAATGCATGAATTGTGGACCAATAACTGTGGAGCCCCCACGGTGCTGGACTGGGCCCTCTGGAAGCTTGAGACAGTTTTTTGGCTTGAACTGTTTGGGGGCCCCCAGACAGTGGGATCGGGATCAGTCCCTGGTGCAGGGGCTGGCTTTTTGGAGCCCAGTGCC
>LZPO01075878.1:289597-303325 GCA_001675575.1 Neotoma lepida
ATATGTATATATATACATATATATATGCACAATAGAGTATTATTTAACTGTAAAGAACAATGAAATTTTGTCTTTTGACTGAAAATGGGTATAACTGAAGAGCATCATATTTAGCCAGATTAACAATGGTAAATATCATATTTTGTTTAATTTGTGGATACAAGATTTTCTTTAAATATGCAACAAGTATATATGTGACATAAAAGTAGAAATGAGACTGTTTGTGGTAAGGTAGGGAATCAAAGGGGGTGGGAAAGAGAAGGTATGGAAGTATGAATATGGACGAACTATATGAGATGATTGAAAGAAAATGTCTTTATGTAACTCGTCACCATGTACAATGAATGTGCTTCTTTTGTAAATCAATTATTATAAGACATTTCCAGTAATAGGATTAAAATTTCCTGACTCATTTTAAGAGATCAATAATAAACTGATATGGTGCTGGAAAAACTGTAAAACTCGAACTATATAAACTCAAAACTCTCCTGTTCAATATTTAAGATATTAAAGGACTCAAAGAAGAAATCAAGAGAATGAATATATTGATTTTGATAATAGGTCTTTCATGTTACATGACAACCATAAGCAATAAAAGAAAAAAATAAATTTGGATTTAAAGATTATGCAGGAATGGTCATTATCAAGCAAGTGAAAATACTGCCATACTGGGAGTAAATATTTAGAAATTATGTAACTATTAAGAGTTAAAAGTAGAGAATACTTCAACAACTACAATTCAACAGCAAAAAGACAAACCAACTGAAAAATGGGTGAAGGACATAAACAGATATTTTTTCCAAAGAAAATACGTAAATGACAAACACATGAGATAACTTTCATGTTTATGCATTAGAGAAATGTAAACCATAATCATAACTAAATGTGAGTTCATACTGATTAGATTGTCATTATTTAAAATACAAAATAAATGTTAGTAAGAATGTTTAAATATTAGAATCTGTGGTAGTTTGAATGTAATTGGCCCCCATAAGCTCATGGGGAGTGGCCTATTAAGAGATTTGGCTTTGTTAGAGCAGGTATGGCCTTGTTGCAGGAAGTGTATTACTGTGGGGGTAGGCTTTGAGGTCTCTTATATGCTCAAGCCATGCCCACTATCTCAGACCACTTGCTGTTGCCTGTAGGTCAAGATATAGGACTCTCAGTTCCTTCTCCAGCACCATGTCTGCCTGCACACCACCATGTCCCACCATGATGATAATGGACTAAACCTCTGAAAATGTAAGCCACCCCAATTAAATGTTTTTCCTTTACAAGAGGTACCATGGTCATGATGTCTTTTCACAACAATAGAAACGCTAACTAAGATGGAATATTTATGCTTTATTTACAGGAATGTAAAATTGGCAATTGACGTGGAAAAGACTTGGATGTTCTCAAAAGTCAACTGTACAGTTAGCATATGACCCACAATTTACTTTCTAGGTATAAACATTTTAAATATTGACTCATTTCAAGAGATCAATATCTCTAAAGCAGATCCTTGTATAGCAGTGTTCAAAGATGCATTATTTATAACCCCCAAAGGGTGAACCAGCTAAAATTGAATAAAAATATGAAGGGACAAGGAAAATATGGTATGTGCAAAAAATTGATTATGAAATGGAATGAAAAATTTTTGAAACATAGAAGGGCAATATTTGCATGATTTTGTGAATATGGTTAATTTTTTAATTTCACTCTCAATAGTTATTTTTTATTTTAACCTCCTTTCTCACTGTTTATCTTACAACTCAGAAAACATAACATGTATTCATTATGTCAATCTCCCAAATTTTGTCTTCCATTATGTCAGTAAATCCAAATACATTTATGAAAGACAAAATGGAATTAAGGATATTTTTAAAGTGGATACTAAAAATTATGTAATTGAGGTTCCAAATTTCTTATACTTGAAAGTTCTTTTGTTACCAGTTAAATAGGCATGATTCATAACTATGTTGGAACTGTTCTTGCAGATCTTTCTTGTTTAAATGACCTCTTGTACTCTTTATGAACAGCTGCTTGGTCAAACACGAAGGCAAATAATTCTTTAATAAATTGTGGGACTTTATGTCCATACATAGAATCTTAGGAGGAACCAGGAATTAACTAGAGGGAAAAGATAGTAAGATGTCATGTGAGAATATTTCTCCTGATTTGCATTTGTTTTATTCATGGAGAGCAAGTATTGAGCCTCTAATCCAAAGCAGGAAAAGGAGTTGTGTCAAAGAAAAAAAAAAGCTTATAGGTACATGTAAGTCATTTCATCTCTTGGAGTTTCAGATTCCTTATCAAAAATGCAGTAATAGTAAATGCTTTCTGACAACACTGAAGTCATTATTAACTGAGACATAACCACACCAATAAACATTCTGTTCTTAAGTAGTATTAATCAGTGGGCTTTGTCCTTCCTAGTCAGGAAAAGAAGAATCAGAACTGTCTTCAGGTTACTTATTTGACTGATCATCTAGGGCATGAATAATAAATATTTTTTTATTTCATTAAGAAATTTTTATTCATTTTACATACCAACCACAAATCCCCCTTTCTTCCCTCCTCCTGCCACCTTCCCCTCCCCTGGTTCCTCCTCTGACAAGGTAAGGCCTCCCATGGGGAGTCAGCAGAGCCTGGTACATTCAGTTGAGGCAGGTCCAAGCCCTTTCCCCTGCATCAAGGCTATGCAAGGTGTCCCACCATAGGTATTGGGCTCCAAACAACCAGCTCATGCACCAGGAATGGATCCTGATCCTACTGCCAGGGGGCTCCTTAAGCAGATCAAGTTATATAACTCTCTCGAGTACGCAGAGGGCCTAGTCCAGTCCCATGGAGGCTCCACAGCTGTTGGTCTAAAGTTCATGACTTCCTACTAGTTTGGTTTGGTTGTCTTTGTATGTTTCCCCATCATGATCTTGATGCCCCTTGCTCATATAATCCCTCTTCTCTCTCTTTGACTGGACTCCTGGAGCTCAGATCAGTATTTTCTAATGTGTAGTTTGAAAGTGACAGTGATTGTGTTGAAAATGCATTGGAGACATGGTTAAGACAATCACTGTTAATAGAATATAATGTTTAAAATTTTAGACAGAATAATTTATGAGGTTTATAACATACTAAAATGATAGTATTTGATAATAAGAATCTATATATTTCAAAATAACTTGGAAATTTCAAGTGCCTCAGTATAAAAAATTCTAAGTAACACGATATACATGTCAACTAACTTGATATAAAAATTGTACAATGTATACATTGCATGGTTTTATTTATCAATTAAAATAATAGTGATACAAATAATTTTGAAAAACATTAGTGTATATTCTTGATTTTAATACCTTAAAGTATAAATTATTATTGTTAAAATAAATTTTAGAGATTGTACCTTCTTTTTTACTGAATGATATTTTATAAACACATGCTTATTTTAAAGATTCTCTTTCTTACATATACCTTTCAACTTTGCCTATATTGTGCCTCTGTTGCAGCTCTTGGTATAGTTTTTGTTATAGCAGACATTTCTGTTTGTGTCTGTCTGCCTGTTAGATCAGGATTTCCTTAAGAGAGAAGTGACTCTGGGTCATTTCATGTGTCCTAGATAATACCTAACATAATGATAATATCTGCTACCTATTAGGCAGTTAGTAAATATTTATGACATGACTCAGTTGTTGAGTTATAAATGCAGCTCATTTGTATTATGAATTTTCTATTTTTTTGCCTATATTCTTCCATTCTTGGGACTCCTGAAGTGTTAGAGCAATTCAAGCAGGCAAGTAGTCACCAAGCTCATGTCCTTTATAGTCATTGAAAAACTCTTTAGAGTTACAAAAAAAGACTATTATTATTATTATCATTCATTCTCTGTATGTTCTACTTTTTAAATTTACATCACATCTTCATATATTCAAGCACACAAAAAGTCAAATTATTTCTTGCTATGTTTCAAGACCCTATGTGAAGGTTTGTTACTGTACTGTTTTCATATCCAGGCATAAGTTATGGATATAACGGAGAGGAGAATTTCTTTGTGCGTCTCATTGGTTTCAGCTCACTGCCTTAAACAGACTGAGTCAAGGCCATGTTTTCATGCCATAGACATGCTATTCAAATACCAGTGTGACCACATTTGAAAAGCCACTCTGTACCACTTCATTGCCACAGATGTCTTTTACATCTGGCAAGGGCCGTTTCTCCGCATGTCAACAGTAATTCAGTTTAACAGCTGTCTCTTTTGACAAGCTTAGTGTCAGACTCTAAAATGACAGGGTGACAGTTTTCCTTTTCTTGAACAGAGCATACTGCAAATTAACTATTTGAATACGGGATCATTGAATAGATTTCGAGCACTTTTTTTTCTGTGTAAGCTGAATAGGCTTTGGGATCTTATTTAGATGATTACATGGTCTACAAAGCCATTGAAGCTGATGATTTAACGGACTTTTCAGGGTGCTTCAGTCTGTACCTGTTATCTTCTTACACACAACTAAAAATTAAATGAAGGCAAAACAATTATTTTAAAGAGATCAAGGAATTCAAGAAAGTGGTAGGATAAACATTTGAATTGCACTGTACAAACTTACAAGAGTTCTCAGTGGATTGAGGGTATACAACCTGAATATGTTAATATTCCAGATGATAGTATCATGAGTTAAAATTTGTTTTAAATTCTTGACAGGATACACTATGTTCTTTAAATAAAACTATGCACCTGAGCTAGAATATGGCAAAATCATGAATAAAATTACAACACTGGATGCTTGTGCTTTCTTTTCTTGCAGGTATGCTTCTCTTCCTTCTGATGCATGCCTATATAAAAAGACTTGGAACCCTTTTTGTTTTGCCTCTTTTTGTTTTGTTTTGAGCTGAAAAAGTTAAATCAATAACTAAATTTATCTGGCTCTAATTTATGTATCAGGTTTATTGTGGAAAATAAGGGTAGACATACCTTTGAATTTATAAAGCTTTTTATTCTCTTGGTCTTTAATAGTTTTCATATTAAATTCTCACATTAGTATTTGACAGCAGTACAAATTTATTATGCAATTGTCTATAGGTCAAAGAAGTATTTTATAGAATGTGGTTCAACTACACCTTCAACTTAAGGTCTTAAAAGAGTAAAAACAAGGTAGTTACAGGGTTGCACTCCCTCCAGGAAGTTGTGATACATACTGTATTTACTTAGTCATTAAGTTACTGCAAATATTAAGTTTCTTGTGTTTGTCAATTGATATTTTCCACTTGTTATAAGCTATTCTTCAGGTCATGATACCCTTTGTCTAGATACTAAAACAGTAATGGAAGGTAAAGTTTCTCTCATGCTTTGACTTAATTCATTCCTTTCATCCTGTCTCTGTCTTTAGCAGGACAATGAACTCTGCATTTACCAACTGGTGATTAGACTGAGGCCACCTAAATAATTCAGGTAATTTCAACTTTCACTAGCTTTATAGCATCTGAAAAAGTACTATTTTACATATAATAAAATATTTTCACGTTCCAGGCAAACCAGGAATACCTTTAATGAGTGTTATGTAAGAAGAAATATAGGATACTATTTGGAATATGTGACAAGAATGACCTCACATAGAGGCTCAGCAAACATCTTCCTATGGGAACAATTTCAAAACTGAGACTTAAGTAGTGATTAAAGCAACTAAGAGAATAGAAATATGTTGGAATAAAGACATAAGTGTGCAAAAGTTTTAGGTTAGAAGGAGATGAGATACTTTCAGAGATACAGAGAAGTCAATGCTTTGATTTCAAACTTCAGAGAATAGGCTGATGATGTCACAAACTAACTCAATAGTTGACTTTGGGATAAAGCAATGCTGATTTTCTGTTTGAAACACCCTAGTATCTGTAATAATTGTATGAAATCTGTTCCAATTTGCTCTATGAATGGAACTACCAAATACAAATGATCTCACTCTGCTTTGAAAATGGTTTATCAAATGTTTATATGTGAATAATAAGATCTATTGCTCAAAGAAGAAAGATTCATTTCCAAACATTACCGTTGGGCTAGTACAATTGGTCACTGAGAGCTCTGATTGAGCTGTGTAATGAGATTGATCACATGTCTGCTGATTTAACATTTTTTCAAAAGACCAATGAATAAATGGTAATTTCCACTTTTATATCATTTTAAACAAATCCAAAGTATTGTTCAATAACCAGTAAACATATAGGCCATTCTGAGTGATCTGGCAAAAGTAAACAAGAGATTTTCTGGAAAGTATTCATAACTGAAAATATAATTCATGAGAAAACTTCAAAACATTAACTATTGTTATATAAATGTTTCAAAGAAATTTTGAATTTAAGAGTTTAAGGAAAAGTGTAACCTCAGATGTGATCACAATGACAAGATAAATAGTAATGAGGTCTAAATTTGTGGCTGAATTGCTGGTGTCTCATGATAAAACTTAAATTGAAGAATTATTCCTTATGGATGAGCCAAGATAATATAGACTTGAGATAAGACCTACTGTTGATAAAAATTCCAGTAGTATCAAAATGACAAAAAAAGTGAAGTAGTACATAAATTTCATTGATCAAACAGTGGAGTATTTTGAAAGTATTGACTCCAACTCTAAAAGTTCTTCTGGGTTAAATGCCATAAACCATTGCCACATACTACTGATAATCTTTCACTAAAGGAAAACTTTATCAATGATATCCTATTTTATCAAATTTCCATACCTATCTCAAACTGCAGCAACCAGTACTTTGATTAGTTAATAACCACCATTAAAACACTACTTTCCCCAGCTAAGACTCCTAGCAGTAGTGGAGAGGGTACCTGAACTGGCCTTCCCCTATAATCAGATTGGTGACAACCTTAATTGTCATCATAGAACCTTCATCCAGTAACTGAGGGAAACAGATGCAGAGATCCACAGTCAAGCGCTGGGCAGAGCTCCTGGAGTCCTGTTGAAGAGAGGGAGGGGGGATCATATGAGGCAGGGGGGTGTCAAGATCATGATGGGCAAACGCACAGAAACAGCTGACTTGAGCTCGTGGGAGCTCACAGACTCTAGAATATTAACTAGGGAGCCTGCATGGAACCGAGGTAGACCCTCTGCATGCGGATGATAGTTGTGTAGCTTGGTCTGTTTGTGAGGCTCCTAGCAGTGGGACCAGGACCTGTCCTTGGCACATGAACTGGCTTTTTGGAACCTATTCCCTATGGTGGGATGCCTCACTCAGCCTTGATGCGGGGAGAGGAACTTGGTCCTGCCTCAACTTGATATGCCATGCTTTGATGACGCCCATGGTAGGACTTACCCTTTCTGAATGGAGACAGAGTGGATGGGGGAGTGTAGATGGGAGGTGGTGGGGGGAGCAGGAGGAGAGGAGGGAGGAGAAATTGACTGGTATATAAAATAAATAAAAATTTAATAAAATAAATTTCAACAACAACAACAACAAAAACCCAAGACCTCCGACTTCAAAAGATTGCAACTCAATGTGTTTAGAGAATTTATTTAGGAAAATTTACTTTAAAATTAAGATATACATATTTTACGGACATGATTTCACACATTTTATATACTATAGAGTAGTACAGACATAACTTTTTTATATCCACTACATTCACTCTATTTGATATTTGATATAATACTAGGATGATCTTGGATGAAATCTTCAGTATTTCTGAGATATGTGTGTGCCATGGTATATATGGAGGATAGAGGAAAATATTGGGAGTTGGTTATCTCCTTCTACTATAGGATCAGGTCATCAAGATTAAATGGCAAGTGTTTTTACTCACTAGTGTTTTTAATAGAATCTCTAGGATTTTCTGTGTAGAAGAGCATGTCACCTGCAAACATTGATAATATGGTTTATTTTTCCAACTTAGATATCCTTTATTCTTTTTCTTGCTTGCTGACTCTATCTAGCACATAATGATGTATTTAATAAAATATTACTGATGCTTTTGTAAACTTTGAAGTCAGTAGAATGTTTTTGTGCTTTGTTGTTTTATTCCAAAATTGGTGTGTCAGTGTCTCTTTAGAGCCCATATGGATTCTAGAATGGATTTCTCCTTTTTTATATGAACACACCATTATTATTTCATTGAGTCCAAAGATCATTGTGGTAATATTGACCTCTTAATAATATTTATAAGCAATTGAACAATCTGTACTTTTTCTACTTTCTTGGTTTATAATTTCTTTCAATATTTTGAAAGTTTCAAATCATACAGCTTTGTCTTCTTGGTTTATGTATAAACATTTTATTATTTTGTTACTATTATAAATAGAATCATTTTCAGGATTCTCTATTTATATTGTTCATTGTCAGTACTTACAAAGGCATCTGATTTTTGAGTGTTCAATTGCTGTAATTTTGCTATTTATTAAACTCTATCAGCTCTATGTTAGATTTGTCTGTGAATATGTTTATACCTTTTATCTCCTAATTGAAATGTCATTTTTTATTTCCTGTATTTGTGAGATTTCTGGTTTCCTACTTTCATTTTATTTTGTTCAAAGGAAGAACTTTAATGTTTCAAACATTTCAAATTCATTAACATTTCTTTTGTAGTCTATATCTGTTTTCTGTCTTTTCTCATTTATTTTTAGTCCTGAAATTCTAATATTGAAGTGAACAGTTGGCCTTTGGTTATATATCCAAAGGAAACTAAATCAATATTTGAAGGGATATTTATACACTTGTAATTTTCCAACTTCAACAATAACCAAAATATGGAAACAGCCTGAGTATCCATTGGTAGACCAGTGAAAAGTAAACATACAATACACATAGTCAAATATCATTCACTCAATAAAATACTAATGCCAATTCAACAAGAAGGAAAGCTTGCATTTGTGAAAATATATTCCTGAAAGATGTTATTTTATGTGAAATGAGCCAGAGATGAAATGTAAATACTTAGTAATATAACTTGTATGTGGAATCTAAACATGACAAATAGTATAAAAAGTAGAAGGCTAGTTAAAAGAAGGTACAGGTGGCAAATGGGGTAGTACTTGTCAAATGAATTATAAGTTGAAATACTCCAAAGATATAAAGTATAGCATGATTGTTACAATTAATAATTATGCATTGGATTGAGGATAGATCTCACTCCAATCACTACACACAGCAAGGCAGCTATTTGAATTCTAAGCCATCATTCAGGTATGCTTATATCAAAACACACCACTGTATTGTTAAGTATACTCATAAATTTATCTTTGCCAATCATATTTCAATAAATCTGGAAATGAAAGTGTACATCGTACTACTATTAAACAATATTCTTTCTCCATATCCGTGCCTTTTTCTATATATTCTGGAGCTCTGCTGTTTCATGCATGTGTATTTATAATTGTAATGTCTTCTATTGACTCAATCCTTTTGTCAATATTAATTCGTATTTTACCTTGCAGTGTGTTATTACTGAAATTTACTTTATCTGATATTGCTAGGTACACACTCACTTGCTTTTGTTTCCTATTTTAGTAGAATGACCTTTTCCATATTTCTAACCCAGTTGACCTCAGTAGCTAAAGTAAGTAGTTTTTATTCAATATGTATTTGGGTCATGTTTTCTTTTTCATTTCTATTATATTATTTCTTTGTTCAATATCTCTAATTACATTTGCACTGCTTTTGTATTATTGTAGTCTTTTAACAACTCAATTTCTCTATTCCTTCATTTCTGTTTAATTTATTTTTTGTAGCTGTCATATTTTTATTTTATTTCCTTTCATTCCATTTGTGTATATTCTCTATGTTATTTTAATTATGGTTACCATTGTGATTGCATATATAGTCTTTACATTATGACAACCCATTTTTTCTTGTACATTACTTTTTACTTATAGTTAATATAATAATTATAAATATGTACAGGGTATAATGTGATGTTTAAGAGTAAGTATTCATTTTATAATGATAATATTAAGGTAATTAGGTAATACATGTCCCCAAACACTGATCATTTATATTTTTTATTTCAAAACATTATTTCATACAAATTCCACTGAAGGTTTTTTAAGTTCTTCAGACCAAAATCACTCTTTCTTTGTGGAGAACATATAAAGAAATTTTTCTTTTGCAAGAACAAATTTTTTATAATTTATGAATCCATTTCATATTAATAAATTTAGCTTCTTCTTAGGAGGCTCCTACTACACATACAAAATGATGCAACAGTCAGTCAGATACTTTAATCCTTAAACAGAAAATGTCTACTTTAACTTTTGTAATTTTTGATTAAGATACCCCGTTTGTAAACTCAGTTTTGGCTGACCTCTTTCAGTCTTTTCGCTCAGTATTTTGAATACCTCCTTTTCTTTTCATAGAGCCTTTGAGAGTCTTCTATTTTTTGCTTTATCTTTTCAAATTCATATTTCTTAGCAGCATGTTTTTCTTGGACCTGTTAATACTCATAGTCCTCCTGTGCTTTTTTATTTGAATATTTTTCTTTGAAATACTCACAGTTTCCTATGCCACATAACACCAGAACTTAATCCTCCACTCAAAAAATAATATACTGGTTGGTCACTAGTATTTTCCTCTTCCCCATTTCCTCCCCTCATGCAACCACTTCTTTGTTTTCAGCTTCTATAGGAAGACTGTTTCTAGAGACACATATGAGTGAAATGTGTGTTAGACTTACTTCTTTTAACATATGTCCCCCAAGCCTAGCCATAATATTGTAAATGATTTGATTTCATGTCTTTTGTGAATGAATAGTTGTATGAGCAAACACACATACATTGATTTCTTATCCTGACTGTAAATAATGTTTTAATAAAAGTGTTCAAATAAATTTTAAAGTATTAACTTATTCTATGATTAAATTATTCCTAGCTAACTATTTAAGAAACGAAAATAATTAGTCATATTTAACTAAGAAAAAACAATTGGCAC
This sequence comes from Neotoma lepida, assembly GCA_001675575.1. Classification (NCBI taxonomy): domain Eukaryota; kingdom Metazoa; phylum Chordata; class Mammalia; order Rodentia; family Cricetidae; genus Neotoma; species Neotoma lepida. Next base: position 300,488 of record LZPO01075878.1, read on the forward strand.
TCTGAAATGGCAGACACATAGGCAGATGCAGTTGTGATTGAATTATAAAGTAATGTACTTAGTTTATGTTTTCATACACATATGATTGAATTCCTCTTGTAACATTTAAAGTTAGCATTATGAGGAAATCAAACTCTTTCTTAAAGACCTGAAATGTAATTAATGAGTATGAGATATCAATGCTGTTCAAATGTGACTTTAAAAAAGTATTTGTGAGACTTTACCCTGAATCTGATTTCTAGTTTCTCATAAAAACTGACCGTCTGTATGAACTTGTTAAGGTTAAGCAATTGCTTTCCATTACTTTTCTTTCCCCTTCAATGTTTTATAATTTAAAAGTTAATATTATTTTTTATTTAATTAAAATATAATTATATAATTCCCTTCAACTCCTTATGTGCTTCCAATTCCCTCCTAATTCACGAGGCTTTCTCTTTTTTAACTAGTTAATTTATATACATATGAAAAGAAATATGTGAATATACCCTACTGAGTCCATTTAGTTGTGTTTGCATATAAGTAAATATAGGACTTACCACTTGGGATCGGGTAACCTATCAGAAGTCTCATCCCTGGACAAACCTGACTCTCCCTCTCTCAGCAGTCATTGGTTGCCTGTAGCTCTTCATGTAGGATTGAAGAACCATGAGATTTCCCCTATCTACATTGGGATGTCAGTTGTTGAAAACTTTCAGGTCTTGTTTAGGCAGCCATGTTGTTGAGATTTCATTGGTATAACTTCCCTGTCACATCTAGAAGACACAATTATGCAGCTGATTAATGGTTCTCTGGTTCTTAAAATCTTTCTGCTAACTGTTCAGTAATGTTAGCTGATCCTTAAGTACAGGAGTTGTGTTGTAGATAGATCAACTAGGGCTGGGCATCCAATAGTCAGTTGTTCTCTGCATTTTGACTAAAGTTGTGGCTTTCTTTAATGATCTCCATGTGATTCAAGACAAAATAAAAGCACATTCAATGAAGGGTTGAAGGGTGAGATCTACTCTTCTTGTAGGTATAAGGATATGTATTTAGTATGCAATTAGGAAATTACAGTGCTCTAGTAATGTGATGGTATCAGGTTCTCCTTTCAGTTCTATGACTTCTGCAGCCATGGGTAGCTGGCTATGTTGATGGTGCCATGAACAATAGCAGAAATAATGTATCTCCATGGAGTTGGACTTAAATACAATTAGACAGTTATAAATCCCAAGATAAAAGTGCCACTATTTTGCCATTATGGGATTGTTGCCAGTCCAATCATTGTTATGGTTCACAGGTTTTACATCTGGGTAAGACTACTAAATGTTTTTCTCCCTTGGCAGGTTGAAGAGCAACTTTGGATCCTTTTGGAGCTAGTTTTGGAGAGGATGCTTTCAGGTCAGTTCCAGCTCAATTCCTCCAAATCCTGAGGCCAAAGTGTGTGGTGTCTTCAGCAATAGAGTCTTACCTTCAATTCCTGGTAGGCAATCAAGGGTAACAGCAATAACATATATTATTTTGGGGGGGTCTCTTGGATTCCTAAAACTAGCAACACTACAGGGGGTTTCTCATGCACAGTACTGGGATTTGTGACACATAGTCCATGGCTGTTGAGAGGAGAAACATCACTCCAAGTGGCATAACTTCTTCTTTAAAATGTACACGCATATATATTATGTATGGATGTGTGTATATAGTTTGTGTGTTCACACTTATATGTATTACATGTAATTTTAGGAAAATATAAAATAATGACTCTCTATGTCTTTTACAAGCATCCTTAATATTCACTGACCTGCTGGGAGCATAGCACACACATTGTGCCTACAGATCTCCAGAGAAACTAGGAATTTTCAGCATACAGGATTGTCTTTTCAATGGGAAAGATGAAAAACCTATTCTTCCACCCAGAAAGCTGAGAATCAGAAGTGATTAACACCCTGGTGATCTGTGTTATCTGTTGGGCCAGGCTATATCAAGCTCTTACAAGCAAGACCTGAGGTGGCTAGTAATCTAAATGACCCTGATAGCCAGAGGCTCCTCAAAGCTCCCACAACCAGGACCAGAGGTGGCGAACAGCCCAAATGACCTCTATGCCATCTGTATGACCAAGACCAGGGAAGACCCTTAAGTCATTAAGCTAGTACAAACAGCCTGTCTCTAGAACCCATCTTCTTGAAAGAAATGACAAGTACCCTGAGTTGAGTTTCAATGTACTTATGCTTCCTTGTGCAATGGGGATTGTAATAAACCAGGAGACTTTTTCCAAATTATACCGGGCTTAAATACATTAGGAATAAACTGCCTTTTGTGAGACTCCCTGAAGTCTGATCCAGATTGACAAAGTCAATTTGCACCGGGTTTTCATTGCTATCTCTTCATGGGGTTCCCTACATGAGACCTGCAGTGACCCCCTCACTACCCTCTCTATCTTCCCTCCCCTTCTATGTTCCCCTTTCTTCTCCCTCCACATTTAAACCCCAACCCCATTTTTCCACTTCTCCATTCACAGTACATATATTATATTCCTCCACTCCAGAGCTTCTTTTATCCTTGGTCCCACTTTACTTTCCTGGTTTCTGTATGATTATCTATTCAAGTCTTTAAATTTGAGTCTAAGAAACAAACAAGAGAGACCATGCAACATTTTTTCTTTCTGAGTCTAGGTTACCTCACTCATTGTAATATGTTCTAGTTCCATCCATTTACCTGAAATTTTCATTTTCCTTTATAGCTGAGTAGTATTCCATTGTGTCCTGTAGACGAAAGTTTGTCCGGTTTCCCCGCCCGGCTCCCACGGCCCGCTTAGACCCAAATAAACACACAGAGGCTTATATCATTTTTAAACTATGGCCCTGG
>LZPO01075878.1:314411-346039 GCA_001675575.1 Neotoma lepida
TTTTGGTGGTAAACAATCCCTCTGAAAAGATAGTGGCACAAATCTTTGACATAATAAAGTGAATAGCATACTTTTGAAGTTTACATTTTCTGATATGTGAATCATACCCAAGTAGATTTTAGTGAAATAATATCAATGGAAAACGAAAGAGCATTACCTTATACAATCAAGAGTTTCCCAAAGGCACTCTTACCACCACGATTGCTACAACTATCACAGTTGTCTCTTGATACCTATGAAATTAGTGACTTATACACTGGGAATCAAAGTAGTGTCACTAGAATTACTTCCTAATATTTACATGTCAATGATATTCTCTGCGAAGACATATGGTAACAGGGAGAGATCTGTGTCCTTTCTTTCACTTTTTTAATTTTGTAGAACTGAATTTTGTTGGTGGAACTCCATTATCATGACTAAATGAAAGAGATTTTAAATACACAGTACTTTGTTCTGTGCAATTTGTTTTGTCTTAGCTCTCCAAAGTCTGCATTATATGAAACTAAGGGTAAAGTGATTATTGTTTGACAATTACAGTATTCAGTACCCATCATGGAAATTCTTTCTAGGAATGGGCAATCTGCAATATCAACAATGAGAAAAGGTCATCCCTCAGTGTAAATATCTAGGGAAAAAAGATTCCAGGCAGGGGCAAGAGGATGACAGAGAAACTTGAGATAGTTACTTGTCTTGGCCTAAATTCAGAAAGAAAACGTTTGTGTTTTTATGTGCATTGATAGTTTTCTTTCATTATCTTTCTGTACTACATTCAGAAAATGTATTGTGGCCTTTCTTCAAATTGAATGATTGTGTCTTCAGCAATGTAGAATTTTTTAATGAATCCAAAAATATTTTTTAAAAACATTTTCATTCCTGCCAGTTCTATTTGACATGTTTTCAAATATCTAGGTCATTTTTAATAGTATTATGTTCCTTTTGGGTTTTTATTTCATTAAACATAAGCTAACATGTTAATTTTTTAATCTGTTTGATAAATGTTTGAAGGATATATGAATGTTTTTATTGTCTTCTATTTTGTTATTTCTCACTCATGTTGTTTTTTTCCTGTGTCTAATTATTTTGAATAGGTGATGTGTTCTCCTTACAAACTAGCTCATGAAAAATTGTAATTTAGTATGAAATGCCTTCTTTCCAGAGAGAATATATTGCTAATTTTGCCATATGCTTAACTATACTTCCACTTTAGGTTCACTATAGTTACTGCCAGATATTTTTTGACCAAATTATGTTATTTGAATCTAGGTTATTAATCCACAGGAGGGATTAACTTGCACTTACAACATTTTAGGAACAAAGTTTATAAACATATCAACCTACTCACATGGTACACAACCAAAATTTTAAATCACCATGGGAAGTACAAAATGAGTTTTTGCCAAGAACTTTAACTTCTAGGATACAGTAGATTAAAAAAATTGCTACTCAATTTCATTGGTAGAGTTTCTCCTGTTAGATTCCCTAACTAACAAGATTCTGAACTTTGGCTTCTCAGTGGTCAAATTTATTAGGAATGGTAAATCCCTCAGAAGGGAAAAATAGATTCAGTGCTGTAATTTATTTTCTGGATTACTACTGTAAATAAGATGTTGGGCTCTTCTCCTGTGATCTTTTCTGCTATTAATACTTTAAGACATTTTAAAACATACCTTATTATACCCACTTGTATAATCTTATTATACTGAATAACCTAATTATCATTCACTAAAACTAACTTGGTGCTAATTATATATATGAATTTATATTAAACTGATGAGCCAACAAATTTACTATTAAAATAATTATTTCTTGGATGGACTTGGTGATGTGTTCAGAATTCAGATAAAAGTAGAGTTCTAGGGTGTTTGAGGCCAGCTGGGTTATACAATCAGATAATAAGAAAAAATTGTGTATGTGTATGTGTGTGTGTGTGTGTGTGTGTGTGTGTGTGTGTGTGTGTGCATGGTGATAATTTAAGGTTTATTCATTTGGGAGTTTTCCAAAATAACTTTTAAAAATGTTATTTGCTCCTTTTAAAATAGCTGTGGAACCTATCCAGATCATAAAAAATATTTGAAGGTGTAAGACAAATTTCTAAACAGTCTTATTAATAAACACATGGAGCAATAAATAGGAGTGAAAAATCTGACAGAGATGAGAGGAATTAGGAACAAGCCACCAGCTAGCCTCACCTCTCTAATGCCGCTGCTTCCAAAGAGAGTGAAACAAAGAGAGAGTGACTTCCTGTCTAAGCAGACTTTTTATGCCTGTCCATTCTGCTAACTTATTTCTGCTCTCCACCAAGCTACATCACTTCCTGTCTGTCTGCACAGACCTCCAGAACTCTATGGCTGATGCTGGGATTAAAGGCGTGTACCACCACCTTCCAGTTTCTTCCCTAGTGTGACTTTGGACTCCCAGAGAACCAGATAGATTAAGGGCATGTGCTAACATTTTATAACTTTTGTTTTTATTACTAGCGGCTGACTGACTGTTTTCCTCTGATCCTCTGATAAATTTTATTGGGGGACACATTAAATATCACCACATGAAGGTATCATCCAAAATGTATTTTTAATCATTTCATTACCTTACTTACACTCATTCAATATTGTCCTGCTGTTTATTTGGTAATGCTCAAAATAATGGTTGGTTATGACCTTCCAAGATGTTCATGACCAGCCCAATTTTCCATGTTTTATCTTTTCTTTCTCCTTCTTACTGTGTCCCATGAGTACTACAACTTTTTTCATGGAAATGCCTTTCTATTCAAGGGTCTTGTTCAATACTATGTCCATTGCTTACAATAAATTCTCTACCCCCTTAACTTCATGTTAACTTCAACTGTTAGTCTTAAGCTCCATATGTTGATTCCTTTCTTATGGAAGGAGTTCCTTTCTCATATGGAAGCCTTTCTTTCTTAACTATTTCAGTCTCAACTTCACATAATTATATGTTTACATATGTGGTTTCAAAAACAATTGAATCCTTTTGAGATAATTTGTCCATGTCTATACTCCTTATCAAATTGTAAGGTTCCTAATGACATAGGCACTATTTGGATCATTAACAGACTTAAAACAACTTCATTTTACCTTTTGCACAGCACTTAACCCGTGAACTCTTTCTGTCATAACGTACTACTTCGATGACTCAGTTTAAATTTTAGGTTTACTCTATTAGAACTGTCTTAACTCCTTTTCACTCAAACAGGAAACTATACTGACATCACCTTGGTGATTAAAGTCTTTCCACTCATGAGAAAAATAATTTCTATTTTTACTTTGTAGTTATGAAATCATATACAGAAATGGAACTCCTTATCAAAGTTTTAGCTTAATTTGGAAATCTGAATCTTTTATAAACTGTTTCAGAAAGAATTTTCCAGATTTTTTACATTATTTTCCCTTACATCAACTGAAACATTTTAAGTAATGTTTATCAGCAGAAATTGTAGCTATCTTTATGTAAATAGCAGTCTATTTCTATATGAACGAAATTTCTACCTCTTTAGGTATCAAATGATCTAGTTTGGTTTCTCACAAAATGTCTCTGATGCCTCCTTACAATATCTAATCAGCCACAGAATGTTAGTTTGTAAAATACAATAAAAATGAATTTAGTGTGTAGAAATATTAAATAAAGTTACACAGAATATGAGCTGACAAATCACGTCTAGATACGACAAAATTGTGAGGGCTCTATAACATTTCTAAATTTTTGTCCTTAATGTTCATTTATGTTTTTCCATGAGCCAGTAACTCCATTGACCTTTTTTATCCACTAAATGGCACTGATGGGAAGTGTTCAATCATCATTTTTAAAAATTGTCCTTGCACATGAATTATCTTGGGATCTCGTTAACACATAGGTTCTAACAGTTCTGAAGTTCAGTAGGAACGTTGTCATTTCTCACAAGTTACCAGCCTAAAATATGTTCTATAGACAATTAAAAAATTAGTAGCTGTTAGGAGAGTGAAGATAGAGAAGGAGTGATATGAAGTGGGAATGAGGATAATGTCACAAAAGGGTAAAGTGAAATGGAGGATGGGAGACAGGCTAGAGGACAGTGTGTAGGTGAATAAATATCACTTAAGGCTGTTGAAAGTGTCCTATGGAAACCTACTATTGTAGAAGCTTCCTATAATATATACAAATGCATGTATTTAAAAAATAGTTTAAATTGAGTTACTTTACAACAAGGGACAATGACAAGACAAGACATCATTGGCTATCAAATAAAAAGTCAAATGCCAGAAATCGATTACTTCTTTTAGGACTGTTAGTTGGTGGGGTCCCATAGACCCTCAAATGCTATGAACTATTGTCATTGCTCTTGGTTGTCCTCCAGATTTTGATATTAAGATCCCATTACTGAGAATACAACATACTTGAGTCATAAAATATGGAGAAATCAAGCTAGAACTGACTTGAAACCTTCATAGTTCAGGAAGGTTCTATGTATACTACTAGGGGAGAAAAGTAATTATCACTCTTCCCCAACTATGAACCCTGTCAGCTACAAAGCAAGTGCCCAGGCAAGATATTCTCACTGCTATAATAGTTTCATTAATGTTATGGGAGCAACCAATCACTTTATGATTGGATTTAAGGCCCACTCTCCAAGATGATACTTGGCACCATTATGAGGCCAAGAACCTGAGACTAGGTAAGTCATAGCCCTAGTGGAGGACCTACTACTATTATGTATAGGTGAAGTTTTTTGTCAGGACCAAGAGCTCCCCAATAATCACACAGAAACTTATTTTTAATTATAAATGCTCAGTTGATAGCTTAGACGTATTACTAACTAGCTTTTTCAACTTAAATTAATATATATTTCTCATCTACACTCTACCACATGATGGTACATTTTTTCAGTATGGCATGTTCATCTGCTTCCTCTGTATCTGGCTGGTGACTCCACCCTCTTTCTTCCCCACACTCTTTTTTTGTCTGAAAGTCCCACCTAACCTCTACCTGCCTAGCCAGTCAACTCTTTGTTAACAAAGAGAACAACACATCTTCACAGTGTACAAAGGGATTATTCCACAGCAATTATGCTGTTAAATTTACATTCTGTTAAAGTAACTCTTGAAGACATGCTGTTATGCCCATAGATTAGAACATCTCTCAGTCCCGAAGGCATATTTTTATACACATAGATTAATACATCTCTCAATCACTATCAGATACTTCTAGTTGCAGTAGATAGTATAATAATAACACAGGAGCCAACAATTGTTCATCATGTCAAGAATAAGATATTGTGGAGTGCTCAGCCCTTAATGGAACACCTACATCATACCCTCTCCGTCAGGTCTTAAGAATCATTGGAATGATTATAAGATCCAGAGGCCATGGATGACTACAGTGCAACAGTCTTTTCCAGACACAAGAGTACAGTTGCACATGTGAACTACAGTGACTATGACTGCATGCGAGATTTTTATAACATCAAGCCATTCAAAATCCTAGCATGGAGTGAGAAGTTAGTCAAAATATCCCACCCCTAGCCAAGGAACTATGTAAACAACTGATGGTTGTTGGGAAAGAGAGAGTCAGTTTCCTTCAAGGATAAGGCCACAGAGAGGCAAGCAATACTCCAGTAGATGGTCTTATACGTTTGCACATACCAGCAGCACTAAGTACACTCAGTCAGTTTAGAAAAAAGAGAGAATGTATGAATAATGGTGGGAGTACGGGGGAGGAATTGGAAGAGAGGGATGAGTGTGGACTTGACAAAACACATTATATGCGTGTATGTTATAAAAATTCTGTGTATACAGAAAAAAATATTAGAATGAAACACCCTATTGGAAAAGATTATTTACATCCATTTGTGCTCTTCAATGACCTTCACAGTGCTAGGCACATCTTAGATACATAAGAATATTTGATGTGTACAAACATTCCCTGGAACAAATCCATGAACTTCTTTGATTTGAAAAAAAAACTGTCTTTTTTGATGATGGGCATTGTCACTGGTTAATACTCTTTTAATAACAAATCTGTCATAAATTTGTATTTTTTCAAAGTACTTAAAATGAATTGCTACAAATTTTTTTTTAAAGATTCACAAATATTCTAGTCAGTTGCATGACATTTCCAGGGAATACACAGGAAAAAAAAATCTATTCATCCAAACAATGCATGAATGAAATACCAAAGAACTGTTTCTAATCAAATATATCTTGAAGAACTAATGAGTTTATTGCTCTTATTTTTCAAAGTATGAGCTACTCAAAAACAACTGAATCACTGTAAGATCTGATCCAGAAGTAGTGATGACTTACGGTAAAAAATTCAACATTGGGGTTACTGCTTACTGTTAGCAAAACCAAGATACAGATTACCATACAGGAAAATCATGATGTTTATTGTGGGTAGATTAAAAAAATCACACTTTTGGTATTTGTGACATATATGGTATCATTTTATGTCATGTGTTTATAAATTCAATAGACAGGGCTTCTGGCTCCTTCACAGAAATGAGAGTGAGGCACCTACTGTGAATATACAGTCAAAACTGTTAATTGGAGGGAAAGCTTTAACTTAGGCCACCTTAAGCTCAAATAGAAGGAATATGAAAACAATACTGCTTCAAAGAGAAGTCAGGTTACTTCCTAACTAAAGCAAAGGGAAAATTTCCACTAGATTTTGACATATATTAGCTACTTTTCTGTTACTTTTTAATTCAACTTAATGTAACTTCTCAGGACTTGAGAAGAAAGGAGCTTGATTCTTTACCAAAATGTCACACACATGGCCTTTAGCCTGGTTGTTAATAGAACACTTGTTTTCTTCTAAAACCTCACAAGCTAGGCCTCCACCATCAGCATTATTCTAAGTTCTACTGTCTTTCAGGATCAGCCTATAATTGTGTTAAGTAAGTTCTGCTTGTAGCATTCACTTTTCTAGTCACAATTTCCAAAGTCTTTCACATTCCTCTGAAAAAAATATCATGGTAGGTTCTTCACAACTTCAATCACTATCTCTGGTACTACCTTCAATATTGTTTTTTTTTTGTTATTATGACAAAACATCATGATCGAAAGTGACTCGTGGATGAAATAGTTTATTTGGCTTCTAGTTCCTGAGGATTGGAGTCTATAATGGGGCAGGAAGCATGGCATCAGGCAGACAAAACAGGAAAACTAAATGATCACATAGTCAACGACAAACACAAAGCAGAGAGTGTGAACTAGAAGTGAAGCAAGGCTATGGACTCTCAAAGCCTATCCCCAGTGAAAAACCTTTTCCAGCAAGCCTCTACCTCCTTAAGGCTTCATAAGCCAGTTTGACAAAGCGTATTGGAAGGAATATTTCATTCTGGAGAGGAGGATGAACATACCCAAGAACCTATATGGATAAATAAACAATTCCAGAACAACAGTTCATTAAAAGAGATCTAAGACAATACCACCAAAACAACAAAATGGCAGGAATTAATAAATACTATTCATTAATAATTCTTAATATTGATTGTCTCGGTTGCCCAATAAGAAGACACAAACTACCATATTTTTGCTGGTTCACAGTAAAATCCTCATAACCAATGATAACACCATCTAAGGGGAAAAGGTTGGCGCCTTAGTTTGCTTTATCTTGCTGTGATAAACATAATGAAAAAAAACTTGCTGAAGAATGGACTTACTTGGCTTATTTGTCCCAGTCAGAGTATTGAGAGGTATCAGGACATGAACTCAAGGTAGGGACCTGGAGTCAGGAATTGAAACAAACAAAGACCATGGAAAAATTCTGCTCCCCGGCTTGTTCCCTCAGGTTTGTTCAGTTTGTTTTCATATACAACCCAGGACTAGTTCCCCTGCACTGGTGCTGTCCTCCACTCCAGGAATCATTAATCAGGAAAATGACTCACAGAGTAACTTACAGGCCAATCTGATGGAAGCATTTTTCAGTTGCCATTCCATCTTCCCAGATTACCCTACTTTCTGTCAAATTGACAGAAAACTAACCACCACAATTGATCCCTTGTCAGTTTTACACAAAATATGTCACTATTAAATCCTAAAGTTTTCTTTCTTGGTTTCCCCTAAGATTTCTTGTTAATGTCACAAGAAAAAAAGCAGAGAATAACTTTAAAATTATCACAGTCTTTAAAGTGTTCAGCAATTTATAATGTCCAATTTCTCTATAAGTCCAAAATCTTGAACTATGGGCGCCTGTTAAAAAAATAAATAAAATTGCATGCTTCTTGTTCCAAGAAGGAAGTACCAGGGCACTGTAGCAATCAAATCAATGCACAGCAAACATCTACCAGTGTACTTCAAATCTTACAGCTCAGGAAAGGTTATCTGGGTTCAATCCTCATCTACGGGGCTCCAAAGAGCTTAGGAGCTCCACTTCTCCAGCTCTGCCATCCTCAGCACACACAATTCTTCTGGTAGGCTGATTCCACATCTGTTGCTGTACTTGCCAGCTGTCCAATGATAATGGCATCTCCAATATCCTAGGATTTCCATTGCAACTGAGTCTGCACTTTTACCAATGACCTCAACTGCCATTTCTTCTGACAGGCTATACTCTTGCCATACAGTTCCAAGCCTGAGCCACTCTCCATGACTCCTTCCTATCTTCAAACTCAGTATCATGTAGGAGACTCTTACACATTACCAACTTCATCTACCCTCTTTACATACAGCCTTGCCACTCCCCCTGACAAGACCATAGCTTCTATGTGAGGACCCCAAGGAAAATACACATCAATGATGGTGGTCTCTTATTAATTACAGCTGATTTCTCAGCCCGAGATCACTAGCATCCATCGACCCAGTATAGCAGAGGTTTTACGTTAGTGATGCTAGCCTCTTGTCAGTCACAGCTATTACTTCAGCCTCAGCTGACTAAAAACCAAAGATTCACAATTCAAATAAATCACACAAAAGTCCTGATAGTCTTTCCTTCCTTCCTTCCTTCCCAGGCCAAGCCTCCATCACCTACATTTCTATATATTTATCATCCAAGCTCCCAAAGAACAGTGCATTAAACGCTGAGCACTCAATGGCTTTTCCAAACCACTGTTCCAAATACTTGTATAATTCTCCCAAACACAACGTATTTGAGTCTGTCACAGCAATATCCCATAAAACCTGGAACCAGTTCCTGTTCTAATTAGGCTTTTTAATCACTGTTATAAAATACTGACTAAACTATCTTGGGACAAGAAGGGTTTTGGGTATTTTGCTGTTGTTGTTTGTTTGTTTGTTTTTTCATTATATAGCTTACAGTCCAGCAAGAAGAGAAGCCAGAGCAGTAGCTCAAAGTAGGAACCTGGAGTTAGGTACTGAAGCAAAGACCATGGAAAATGCTTCTTAATTATTTGTCTTCCCTGCTTGCTCAGTTTGTTTTCTTATAAAACACAGAACCACATGCCCAGTTGTGGTACCACCCACAGTAGCCTGGGCCTTTCCGCATCAATCATTAACAAAAAATATTCCCCCACATTCTTGCTTTCAGGTCAATTTGATAAAGATCTTCTCTTAATACATGGTCCTCTCTTCCTAGATGATCCTGTCTTGTCAAAAACTAAGCAGCACAGATGGAAACACAGATGTGTTCTGAGCAAATGGATCTAGGGACCAAGCAGAGATATGCTAACATCTAACAAAATAGTGTTCAAACCAAAGCTACTCAAAAGAGATAAGGAGTATAACTTCATTCAAATTAAAGGAATAATCCACCAAAAGAATATTGTAATCCTAGGCATATACATATACCAAACAAAATTGTACCTAATTTCATAAAAATAAATGCTGTTAGAATTCGATCTAAAACTACATATTAGCCAAACATTGTGACTTAGTGACTTCATTGTTGTACTCTCACCAATAGACATATCACCTATAGAGAAACTTTGGAATTCAATGACATCATTAATCTAAGTAATTTAGAGACCCATAACAGCCAAAGTGATAGAAACAATAATCAAAATTCCCCATCTATAAAATTCCCCCTATACCATTGACAAATGTAACTAGAAATCAATCAGACAAACAATCCCATTCATCATAGCCTTTAAAAAGATCTTGGAACAAATCTAACAAAGGAAATGGAATATTTGGATAATAAAATTTTTAGGTTACTGAAGAAAGCTGTGCATAATGTTGCATGCCTTTATTCCCAGCACTTTGGAGGTAGAGGCAGGTAGATCTTTGTGAGTTTGAGGCCAGCCTAATCTACATAATGAGTTCCAGGCCAGTCACAGCTACATACAGACCCTATCTCAAACAAACAAACAAACAAACAAACAAACAAACAAACAAACAAAAAACCCATCAGTATAAACAGCAACAACAAAGGAATACTGAAGAAAGAAGATGAAGAAGATACCAAAAGTTAGAAATGGCCCTACTACCAAAAGCAATCTATAATTTCAATGTGGTCTTCATAAAACTTCCAGTGCAATTATTTAGAGAAACTGAAAGAATAATCATAAAATTCATCTGGAAATAGAAAAGATCCAAGATAGCCATAACAACCTGAGCAATAAAAACACTACTGGCAGGGCTGGAGATACAGCTCAGCTGTCAAAGGCTAATGCTAAATCAAGCCCCTGCTGGAAGTATAATTATTAATTATCTCAAGTTATATTTTAGAGCTATAATAATAAAAACAATGTGATATTGGCATAAAAACAGGCACATTGATTAATGGATTAGAACTGGGGACCAAAATATAAGCCTACACTCCTATGGCAATCTAATCTTTTTTTTTTCAGAAGAAGGCTTAAAATACACATAGAAGAAAAAGACAGAATCTTCAAAAATTGCTGCAAGTCAAACTGAATAGTTACATGTAGAAGAATGAAACTAGATTGTTATGTCTCATCCTGTATAAAACTCAACTCCAAATGAATCAAGGACATCAACCTAACACCTGTTAGCATGAATCAGTTAGAGTAGAAAGTAGGGAATACACTTCAACTCATAGACACAGAAGGTAACTTTTTGAATAGGACACAAGTAGTACAGGCATTAAAGCCATCAACTGACAAACGGGATGTCAAGAAACTAAAAAGCTTCTGTACAAAATAAAGACATCATCAAGTGAAGAAGCAACCTATAAAATAAGAAAAAATTCTTTCCAGCTGTATGTATACTCAGATGTGTATCTGACAGATGACTCATGTATAGAATATGCAAACAACTAAAAATTTAAACATCAAGAAAAAAATAACTCAATTAAAATCTGGCACATGGAATTAAACAGAGAGTTCTAGAAAAGAACAAAAAGAAATACAAATGGCTGAGAAATTTTTTTTTTAATGCTAGCATTCTTGGCCTTCAAAGAATGCATATTGAAACTGCTTTGAGATTTCATCTTATTACAGTCAGAATATCAAAGATTAAAATAAAAAAGGCAACAAATACTGACATGACTGTGGGGAAAATGAAACACTCAGTCACTTTTAGTGGAAGTACAAACTGGTGTAGCTCTTAGGAACATCATTGTGAAGGTTCCTCAGAAATCTATAAAGAGATCTATCATATAACCCAGCAGCACTACTATGGGGGGTTATTCCTTAAGGATTCTATATCCTACTACAGGGATTCTTGCTTATGTTCATTTCTGTTCTGTTCACAATAACCAGGAAACAGAAATAACCCAGATTTTGCTTAGGAACTGATGACTGGATAATGAAAGTATGATGCATATATACAATATAATATTTTTCAACTACAAGAAAAGTGAAATTATAAAGTTTTCAGGTAAACAAATGGAGTTGGAAATTGTCACTATGAGTGAGATTAACCCAAACTTAGAAAGACTTATATTACATGTCCTCTCTTATATGTGGATGGTAGCTTTGAATCTTTAGTTACATATATTTAAATTACAGTTCAAATAGATGTCAGGAAGCTGATATGTGCCAACAGGGGGAATTTCAAAAGAAAGGAGATAGAATATATATAGTATGAAGTGGAAAATGGCAACAAGAAAGACGAAATGGGTTTGAGGTATGAGGGTAGGATAGATGAGGAAGTATGGAGAATGGAGAGGGATAACTAATCTTTAAAAAAAAATCTCCTCAGCGGGTCAGTGGTGGCGCACACCTTTAATCCCAGCACTTGAAAGGCAGAGGCAGGTGAATCTCTGTGAGTTCGAGGCCAGCCAGGTCTATAGAGTGAGTTCCAGGACAGGCTTCAAAGCTACACAAGAGAAATCCTGTCTCAAAAAAACCAAAAAAAAAAAAAAGCTCTTCTGAAAAATCTCTAAAAGGCTATATAAAAACCTATTACTATAGAAATTTCCTAAAATATACATAAATACACATATAAAAGGAAGTTAAGAGGAGTTACCCTATATTGAGAGGACAATGCCTGTCCAAGTTACCATAGACTGTCAAACAAAAGCCCAGTGTGGGGTATGCACTACCTCTTCACTAGTTGTTGATCAATGAGGTCTCATAAACTATCAATATTGCTCTGTTACCCACCACAATTTGATAATAAGACACTATTGCTGATGATTCTACATCACAAGTCATACAACATAAATAAATACAGCAGGTACTGACCTGGAAGCATCATCCCTACTGGCTGGCAAGTAATAGTGCTGTAAGGGTATTTAAACAACAATACCAGGAGAGAAAAGTTAACAAAAGTCTTAGCTGTGAACCATGAAAGCTGTAATGACCTGTCAGGCAAGATACCTCTACTTGTACAATTAAGGCATTATTGTTACGGGAGTAGCCAACCACTTTCTGATTAGATTTAAGGACTGTGCCACAAAACAGAACTCATTCCTAGTACCTTTAACTGAGCCCCCAAACCTTGGTTCCAAGGTCATAGACCCTAGAAAATAATCTATTGCTATTATTCTGCTAAATGAACAGTAGTAACAAACTGCTTCCTAAGTTCGTTTTTCTTGTTATTATTTTATTCTATGTGTATGAATGTTTTGCCTGACTGTATGTCTGTGCACCACAAATGTACCAAAGTGTTTACAAAAGGCGGATGACATCAGTTCCCTCGGAACTAGAGTTAAAAATGATTGTGAGCCACCATGTGGGTACGGAGAATCAATTCCCAGTCCTCTGGAAGAGCATCCAGTGTTCTTAACATACAGACCCACAACTGGCAAAGGTGCAGAGTAAAAAGAAACCGTGAAATGCTATCTTTAAATGGGACATCTATATCACACACTCCTCTTCCCAAGACTCCTCTTCCCAGACGTCATTGCAGAAGAAATGATTGTAAGAGCCAGAGGTGTTGAACATCATCAGTGAAATAGAATTTACTAGACATGGCAGAACAGTTGCACATAGGGACTCACAGTGGCTGTGACTGCATGCATGAAACTTGTCCTAGATTAAGTCAGACAAAATTCCAGCATGAATGGAGAAGTTACTTATGGATTCTTATCCCTATATGAGGAGCTATTGGCTGTTGATGGCTGCTTTGAGAGGGTGAGTTGGTTTTCTGCAGGGATGTGTCTCCCGAGAAGCTGTCCACTCCTCAGTAGACGACTCTACATCCACGCACACCCAGGTAACACTAAGTGGACTTAGTCCACTGAGTAAACACAAAGCACATGGAGTTGGGAGGTATGAGCAGTAGGGGGATATGGAAGGAATTGTAGGAGAGAGAATGGGGGTGGATTTGATCAAATAACACCAAATCTGATGTATGAATCAAACATAAAGGATAACAGATCTCATAATTTCCTTTATTTATAGAAAAAGTGACAAAACAGTTTCATGATTTTACATTGATTATGTTTAAATAATTGAGGCATTCATTTTTTTCTTCAAAAATGCTTAATATACAAGAAAGTAACAATTAGGATCACACTTGTATGTCCTTTCTTACTATTGAAATCAGGCTACTCTAACCTACTCTGTTACTCCCTATTTTCTAACACAGTGCAGCCTGGCAGTTTTCTAGTTGCAACATTCCCTCCAAATTGAAGCATTTACTTCAGAAAGGAAATGGAGTGGCTCTTGGACCTCAGGAGGTAAACAAAGGGTCAAATGAACAGGAACTTGAAAGATTCTCCAGGGCCCCTGCCCAGCAAATAAAACAAAGAAGAAGGGGAAGGAGAAGGGGAGGGGAAAGAGAAGGGAGAAGGGAACCAAGGAAAAGGAAGTAAACAGTTGTTGGGAGAGAAGACTGACTAGAAAAATAATAAAGGATGGATGCATAGATAGATAGATAGATAGATAGATAGATAGATAGATAGATAGATAGATAGATAGACAGATAATGTTCTGACTATAGAACTGCCTGCAACCTGTACAGAAAGCTCCAGGATTGAATTTAGATTACTCCAAGGTTTCAGCTTTTTCTGGTGTCACTACCCATGTTTCGATAGGCATTCTGGTGATGGAACTGCTTTTATTGAGATAGCTCTGTTTCTTGTAAGTAACTGCTTGCCCATACTCCTTTTAGAAGTTCCAGTAAAAAAAAAGTCATTGGTTGAACTAAGTGGCCCTTGGTGCAATACTTACTTTGATCTGTCATGAGCTCCCTTTTGGGGGCAAGTAGATTCCTGTTGTGTCTTCCCAGGAAAAGTCTGTTCCATAAGAAATAATGATTCTTTTTCAGGTTGTGCTTTGTTCTAGGCAACTCCATCTT
The DNA here is from genome assembly GCA_001675575.1 of Neotoma lepida. NCBI lineage: Eukaryota > Metazoa > Chordata > Mammalia > Rodentia > Cricetidae > Neotoma > Neotoma lepida. The sequence goes on from LZPO01075878.1 coordinate 329,009, forward strand.
ACAAGGGGCTTTTAACCCCAGTTTGAGAGAGAAGGATGTCTGCAGCTCTTGGGTGAAACTGCTCCATCTCTTAGGTACCACACATCCAGCTCAAACTGATGGATTAGTTATTTCTCAGAATGTAAAAGGAGCCACCTTGTAAGTTTATGCGATTGAATTGAGACTTTAGGGTCAAATGAGTGTATTAAAATCATAGATGGGAGCCAGGTCCAAGAACTCATATGACATACCAGGCTAAAGAAATTGTGTAACTTCCTCATCCAAACTCCATACAGTGGTGGACAGTTAACATGATGAGGTGTTTGTGTGAAGTCCCACACAAACTTAAGTCTCATGTTTGTGTTTTTGTATCAGGAACCAAGGACTGCTGGACTGTTCCTGGAGCTCTAGCTCAGCTGGGGCCCCTGTTGATGCAGCCTATTCAACTGTCTGTCCCACATGCCTGTCCACCTGTTTGTTGTGAGAATCTTGACCAGACCTGCCGTTTCCTGCTCCAGACCAATGTTGTCTTTCACCTCACAGCTGAAATCTGAAGTTTTCTTTTGAATTCTACTTTCAGCTCCCTCCTAGCACTTGTTTGGTTCATAGCCATATTAATACAGATTTTTGAAACCTTTTGAAGCCTTCTCAGGTTCTATAACATATTCATTCTGTTAGTCACAGATACACATATATATATATGCATGTATATATACACATGTATGTATATATGTATATATGTGTATATGAGTATGTATGCATATGTATATAGTGTGTGTGTGTGATGCATGATATGAGAGTTAATATTAGTTATTTAGGACTGTATAAAAGAACTTGAACTACCTTTGGCTGCCAGCATATATGGATTATAAGAAAAACTGCTGTCACCAAAACACTAAAACTTTAAACTTTTGAATTTCTTGTTATTCAATAAATTATGATAATGTGGAAAGATACAAAAGTGTTCAGCTATGTTTTTGGCATTTACAAATTGAGTTAGATTTTAATTTTAAAGCAAAGTTTAGATCTCACAATTCATAAGGATAATTGTAGTTGTTTGGCTCTGCTTTTAGCAGGTATACATAGAGTAATGATATTGATTTCAAAAAAGTGTAAAACTGTACAAATGGCAAGATACTTACATTTAAATAGAATCAAATACAAAAATCTGAAATGTCAAAAATTGTATTGACTATTTAATATGTTTATGGACCACATACAATTTTAACTATATAAAAGCATTTACTTTTTACTTTGTATGTATTAAATGCATCTGTCTTTAACTCTTTAAACTTTTCCATAAAATTTGGACATTGTCCAGGCATGAAGATCATTGTATTTCTAGTCATAGACATACAAGACAGCAAGCAATTTAATAATATAAAGTAGTTGTTTATTTGAACAGTGTTGTTATTCAACTGTTTCTTGTTAAACAAAGTCATAAAGTTATGTTCAGAAGGCTTCAAAACAAGCAGATTAAAAAACAAACAAACAAAACTCTTAACTCTATGAAGGTTCAGTTCTTCATTTAAAAAAAAAGATTTGGTTCCTTAACTAATCAAAAGCTTAACCAAGTTTTCAGAAAACAACACACATGTTAGAAAAAAACAGAAGTCTGGAATTTGTGAAAACTACTAAGATTAGATAAAAATTTAAGATGACTTTGCTACTGTGAACATTTGAGTTTTCCTTTGTTGAATTAGTACATTAAATGTCAATGTGACAAAACACTTTAAATAACCTATTAAATTATAATTAATTGATTCATATAAGCTTTTCTAGGATTTTTCCTCCAAAAACCTGTGATTCACTCAGACATTGTACAACTTTATAGTCTTACTTTGGGTTCTATCTTGATTTTTTCCCATTTGAAATAGTTGAGTCATTTTCCTTAAGGAAAACTATCTTATTTATTTATAAAATCTCTTTTCATCCAAAAGACACTTTTCTCAAAAAAAACATATTTCATTTCTGTAGTTTTCTTATATCTTTGTCTTCTATTTACTATTTAGTCTTAACATGTTTAAATTTACATTTTGAAATAAACCTTTAAAAATTTCTTAATTTGGACAAATACTCTCTTTTAAATAAAACTCTTTTATACTTTTTAAAAGTTTTCTCACTAAAACATGCTTTTCTTATTCTTCACAAATAAATTACATAAGTTAATGAGAATTGTAAATTTTAGTAATATTATATTTTAATGACAACACATCAAGAAAGAAGCTTTGCAAATTTCCAACAATTTACTTATTTATTTTTTCATTAACTGGTCAATAATGCTACATTTTTTACATATATTAATTCTTTAAATTTTGTAATTATTGAAATCTACAATTTCAGTAAAGTTATTTTGAAATGAAGAAAGTGATTCTTAATATATTAGATAGGTTGAATGAGAGCATACAATTGATTATTAAATAGTTAGGTTGATATTTGGAAATGGAGTGTTATACAGCTGCAGAGGACTGTGCAGTTGTTCTCATGGATGGTATGATGTTTTGAGGAAGATCTTTAAAGCTGTGAAAAGGAACAGAGAGAAATGAGAAGTTATGTCTCTGAACCCTCAAATCCCTCTTCAAACAAATAGATCTGTTTATCCCTTTTATTTATCATGGAGTTACCCAAAACATTTTATTCAAACAATGGACAAAAAAGGGTTTAAAATGACTTTTATAGTAGAGAGAACATGACGAAGAGTTTTGGGGTTTCAGTTTTGTATTCTTCCACTTACTAGCTATAATTCTGGCTCTTTTCCTTAGAAGATTACTAGGAGCATCAAATGAAATAATGAGCATAACAAAACCTTTTGATATGCCTCAGGCTGACTCTATATGTCAGCAGAATAGGTGGCCTCTACTCAGTAAGTTGATTAACTCAATGCTGGAAGATGTCTTATTGCTTATAGCAAGTCTCCTCAAAACTCATGTAAAATGCCAAGAAGGTATGAAAGGTCTTCTATTCTAACTTTAGAAGGTGAACACAGGGGATGCCCAGAGCAAGGTAGCTAGCAAGACTAGGCATATCATCAAGATCTGAGCATGACTGAAAGACCCTACCTCAATGAATAAAGTGGAAGAGAGATACAGGATGATTCCTGGCACCATTCTCAGTTCTACACACTCCTATTAGCCCATCCTAGTATAAAATAAAAGATTTTTTCCCTATTAGTCTGCTACCTAAAGTTCCCATGCCAAAATTTTTCACTATTACTTACTTTTTTGGACAAAGGGAATGCCTAAAATGCACTGGCAAAAGGTCCCAAGAGGTAAATTAAAGCAGAACTACTAATTCACATACTTATATGAAATGATTTATCAAATTAACAATTTATGATCCAGCAGAAAAGAATAGGGTCCATGTTGGTGAATATGAAGAAAAGATTTGAGGGAGAAGAAGAATAATTCCTTTGGTCACTTTTTATACTTAATTCAGTTTCCAAAGTGCTTTCATTTCACATATATTTAATATTTACAAGTATACAGAAATGTTGAAATGTAATGCTCTTCATCTAGAAGAATATGTTTTTCCTACCCTTGCTAGATAAGTCAAATGTAATTCTGACTTTTCATTCAATTGATTGCTCCTGGTACTTAATTTTAGATAGTCCTGATGTCAGAGAACCTCTGTTACTTATCATTTGTTTCCCCTGCTGAAAACAGGGTCTAGACTCACGTAATAGCTGCCAACACATTTCTGAAATACATAAATGATTTACTAGTTTAAAGGCAGCAGTGAAATTGACTAAACAGAAGTGGCACACTGACATAATTTGGCCACCATTCAAACTACCTCAAATGTAGTCAAATGTAAAATCATTTTGATTTTCTACAGTGAACCTCTTATATTCTTTCTGAAAAAAACTCAGTCTACTAATAGCTACCTATAACTCATACTTGCCCAAACTAAATCTAAAGAAGCTTATGTGATATCTTAGGTTGAGTGCAGAAAGCATTACACTTGTCCAGTTTTCATCCAATATCCTTTTGATACAGAGACTAAAATTTATTTCAAATTCTACAAGTGCATGACATAAGTAGAAATCTTTTCACTAATTTATCATTTGAGAAGCAATATAGAACATGCAATATAGTTTGAGGATTTAAAGAGATGGTTCACTGGTTAAGAGCTTTGGCTGCTCTTCCACACGTCCTGGATTTTTTTTTTTTTTTTTTTTTTTTTTGGTTTTTCGAGACAGGGTTTCTCTGTGTAGCTTTGCGCCTTTCCTGGAACTCACTAGGTAGCCCGGGCTGGCCTCGAACTCACAGAGATTCGCCTGCCTCTGCCTCCCGAGTGCTGGGATTAAAGGNGTGCGCCACCATCGCCCGGCTACGTCCTGGATTTTATTGCCAGCATTCACATGGTGGCTCACAAATACCTGTAACTCTTGTTCCAGGGAATCTGATGCTCTCTTCTGCCCTCCGTGGACACCATGAATTCACATGGTGTACCGGTAGGCAAAATACTCGTGCACATAAAAACAAACAAACAAAAAAACAAATGAGAAATATAGTTTGAATATATTAATTTTATTACTAACCCTTTAATATAAATTTTAATAAACCCTGTAAATTTTATCTGACCAATGTGCACATGTGTGCGTGCACACACACACACACACACACATTATGATTTGAGAAAAAGTAGAATACAATATTATGTTCCTAAAAGCACCTTTTCTCATCCCGAGGTCTAGCCAGTACAAAGATTCAGTGGACTAGGACCATAAAATCCAAAGATAAAATGTGTATATGAGGTTAGGCTTCTCCTACGTCATTGGAAACTGGAAAGCAAGTCTTATCTGTGGATAGAATCCAATCCCTGCCTATATGCTAAGCTAGCTATTCCTTGGAATACAGGTTGTCCAAGGACAAAGAACACTAACAGGCTATGCAAAATTCCTCTCCTAGTGGCAAGCAGTGCTATGAAGGAGTTCTATGAAAAGAATGAGCATTTTTGCTCCAGCCACCTACTACCATAACTTCTGAGGAGTGCTGTGGAAAGGATACGCTTTGTTTGAACTTTGGGCAGATGTATACTAGAGAAAATAAGTGCTATGAATAGCAGTGGACTCCATTTGGCCTTTAAACTGTCTAACAGATTTGTTATTGGTATCATATGTTCTCTCCTCTTACTTCTAAGTTCGTGGCTCTCCCATGATAGCTCCCTCTACGTCTGTATAAACCTTAGGTCTTACACATCCCTTCTGGCTGTTTCTCCACAACTTACTGGACTGCTTTAATGCAGTTTGGGTATGGACATTAAATATGTATAAAAACATTCACATATTTTTTCTTTATAGATTAATTGAAAGATAATTTCATGAACTTATATTGTACAATTTGGTGGTTTTATATATGCTTGTTTAATAATAAAATCAACTAATCAACAAATCTATCTCTTTATGTGCTTCTCTGCTTTAGGGTTAATACATTTCAAATCTAAACAATTTAAAAATATGTAATACATCATTCCTTATTATTTCCAAGTCTGTGCAATTGATTACCAAACTGTACTTCTTCTGTCTAACTGAATCTTTGAACTATTAGACTAGTCTTTCCATATCCAACCCTCTTTTTCATTGTTGTTGATTTTGTTTGTTTCTTTTGGTTTTGGTTTTGTCTTTTCAAGACAGGGTTTCTCTGTGTTGCCCTGGATGTCCTGGAACTCACTTTGTAGACCAGCCTGGCCTTGAAATCAGTGATCTGCCTGCCTCTGCCTCCTGAGTTCTGGGATTAAAGGTGTGTGCCACCACTGCCCAGTGCCCAGCCCTCTTTTCATGTCTCTAGTAACCATTATTAGACTCTCCTCTTCTACGAGTTCTACGTTTATAGATCCCACATAGAAAGTGAACTCGTGGTATTTCTTTGTCTGTGGCTGCTTTATTTCTTTTTGGCTCATTTCTTCCAAAGTCATTTATGTTGTCTGAAATGAAAGGATCTCTCCCTTTTGAAAAAAGGAATAATATTCCAATGTGTATATATCCCACAGTGTGGTATCAGTTCATATCTGCAAAAATGGTTTTTATCATATGACGAGAATTAGCAAGTATATGAAAAAATGAAGGCTATTGTGCACTACTGATGAATATGTAAATGATGTACTGTCATTATAGAAAGGGTGTAAGGAGTCTCAATGATATCAAAAATAGAATTCCTGCAATCAGAATCTACAATTTATCTTACATCATTGAAATGAGTATGCTGAAGAGGTAATAGAACTCCCATGTTCCTCACAGCACTGATCACAGGAAGAACCAAGATATAGAGGTGACCATCATTACAAGACTAAGGAAAGATATTCCTTAACAACATTTTTATCATTATCAGATTGCAACATGACAGAACTTTTTTTGTTCAGTTTGGTTATACACTGGGATAAAGCTGTGCTCAGGGATAAAGCTGTGCTCAGTAGAAAATTAAAAATTAATTGTGTGTTTAGCATATTTTTAAATCTCAATTACTAGAGCCTTGATATTAGTCCTCATTTTACACTGGTAAAATTGCTTGAGAGTTCCTATTCTATATTCACATACCATTCCTAGTGAAAAGTGAATATGAATCTGGCAGAAATAGGTCATGCGTATGTCTAACATACAAAAGACCTTGGTTTGTATCCCCAATGTGGTGATTGAGGGAAGAAGAAAGAAGAAACAAAAGGTGAATTTAGAGTAATCTGGAAAACTTGGTCAAACAAAAACAATTAAGGAATAAATAATTATTTTCTGTAGGTCCTAGCTATCTAGCTGCTAAAATGAAAATGCAACATTTAAGGATTTCTGATAATGTTAAAAAAATAAGATTTTGCAAATTTAGCAGATCAATAAATATTTTAAACTAAACCATGAGAAATTAATGTCAATACATAAATTTCTGAATTGCAATTTGAATAATTATTTGCCTTTTAGGTATTCATATAATATTAAATTGAAAATACAGATGCAATGTTTACATGAATATCCAATTACATTTTATAACATTAAATGTATAATATTTAATGCTGCTTATATCCCTAAAGATTGAAGGAGAAAGAATATGAAAACACTGCTGTTTAATAAATAATTACAAAGTAATCCACTGGTAGTGAAGAAAAGGCAAGAAAGGTTAAATAAACGAAAATTTCTGTACATACAATCTTTCTCACATTAACTTCCTGTACCTAGAGAACACAATTTCTGGGTGTTAGATTTGATTTTCTGATCTGGGCATTAAATATTTACTTCTAATTATAGCCTTATGTGAGACACAAACAAAAACTAATTTACATTATTAATGATGCAAGAAATGTGCTGTTTAGTCTCTTAAGATTGGTAGTAAAGGGGAAAACATGTCAGAGATTTACTTTACCCCCGTTTTCTTTTTGAAATCAAGTTTGGAATGATAAAACTTATTTAATTAACTAGTTAGGAATTACATGTTTCTGCCAACTAAAAAATAAAGAGAAGATATTGTCTGAGATAGATCTGGGACTACAAAGGGTCCATTTTCAGTCTTAGCGTCTCAAGGGAGAAATCAAAGGCTTCTTTTCTTTCAACAGTTTGGGTGAGATGATATTTTGAGATGTTGACAGCTGCCAAACTGCAAAAACAGTAAAGGAACTCCCTCCCCCCAGCGAAATTTCTGGTTTTTATCTGCAGGAATGTGTCTGTTTGTTTGGTCCTTTATTCTTTCATTATTTTTTTTCTTAAAAGAGATGGTTTTCTAAGAATGTTTGCCATTCTTCTAGCCATTAAAGAACAAACCAGTATTTCTAGCAATGTTTACCAGGCATGCTTTCCTTCAATTTCTTATTTACATGTAGTTTTAGCTGAATGACTATAGGTAGCTCAGTATTAACCAGCCTGAAAGTCTAATTTTCATGCAAATGAAAGAAAGATTACAGAATAAATAACTCACTACTTTAATCTAATGGGATGAGGTTTTTTTTATAAGTAATTCTATTATGTTGCTTAATGATACATTGCACTATCCAAAATATTTACACTCTAATTCTAGACTCTAGAAGATACTATGCCTTGATACAAAGTTAAGAAGTATCCAGTATCTAAATATTGGTTCTTACTGATGTACAATGTTTGGAAGTTTCAAGTATTAGAATGCTTTATGTAACAGAAAATTGAAACACAAAAAAATGATTTACTGTTTTCTTTTTTGTGAGATTATTCACCCCTTTAGAGTCAGCTTAATTAGTTTGCGATTGTTTAAAATCAAGAGCAATAGATACAGTGAGAATTTGGTGCATACACCCAGCAAGACTTTACTAGATGTTACCTCTAGATCAATGATTTATAATCACTTAATCGTCATTCCTTTACCTGTAAAATATGAATAATAATATCATTTGTCTCATATGATTCTCAAAATCGAACTTGGTATTGTGGCTGTTACAGTCCTCCCATCCTCCCTTCCATAATGTTCCCTGACCCTCAGATTCAGGAGATGCAATGCAGATGCATCCATTGAGGCATAGATTTCTATTATCTATTCATTTCTGCATTGTGTCCAGTTGTGGTTTACTTTGACTGTCTCCATTTGCTGTAAAGAAAGGCATCTTTGATGAGGAGTGGTACTTACACTTACCTGTGAGTATAATGATAAGATTTAGAATGCAGTAATAAATTATGCTGGTCTAGCAAATGGAGGCAGTAGATTCTTTTCTATAGACCATGACCACACTAACCAGGGGAAGTTAGCCAGTTTTCAAGTACCAGGCATTACTTCTGTCCTGTTGAGTGAATCCTAGAAATGCCACAAAAAAACAAGATAAAAAAATGGCAGTATCAATGGACATGTTAATGTGAAAGAGAGAAAATTTTGTGGGATCCCACCCCTAGACAAAGAAGTGCAGGCAACCAATGACAGCTAGGAGAATAAGATTTAGCTTCTCCCCTTATTGAAATCATATACACACAAACATCAAAAGTTTCACAGGTTGTATTTATATATAATTGTACATACATACATATGTGACAGCAGTAATCAAAGAAAGAAAGGCTATGAAATTAAGAGTAGGTGGAACATGGGGGGCTTCAAAAGAGGATAGCTGGCAGGGCAGGAGGGAGAAAGGAAGGGGGAAAATGATATGATTCAATTCTATTTAAAATAATTTAAAAAGAAACATCACAAATGTTTCTATTTCTCTTCCGTGATTGCTAGGCACCTTCTAGGATCCATTGAAGCCACAAAAAATGTTTATATTTTTCATAATAGAATTGCTACTAACTTTATCATATGTTAATGATACTTGACTATGAATTGTGGTACTTACCAGTGATGATATCTCTCTGCATCATTCATTACACGCTTACTGTTTTTAATTCTACTGAAGATATACTTCCCATTCTCCATTTACTTGCCTATTAAATTGTTCATATACACATTATCTTCCTGTATGGATTAGAATCTATATTATCAACGCTTTTCCCAATTCTTTTCTTTTTGAAATTAAGGACCAATTCAAACTGGATACACAAAACAGAACTCAGTGTCATTTATCATTATTCTAATAAACCAAGACTCTTATTAAATAACATTAAAATGTAGGCAATTTTAATCGTGTTCTTTTCAGGAGCCACAAATAAGAAAATGGGATGTTTTTAATTATAAGCCACAGAACTAGGAATCTCTTTGTAGCTTAGGTGATAATACACTCTCAATATGCTATTCTCATTCCTTTATCTCAATAGGGAAAGCATTAGTAGAATGAGGATGGTTACATTGTGAGTTCCTGTCTCAAGAAAGATATAATACAATATAGATATGGATTTTAATTTTTTTCATATATCAGTTAAATCAATTTAAAAGAATATACTTAAAATAGATTTGATATTGTTTTGTAAGAACATCATGTTACTTACAGAATTATGCTTCTTTTCCAATAAAAATATTATGATTTTAATTAATAATTTGTCAATTTATAAGAAAGGCAACATTACATTAAGTTACAATATACTTTCTTCACTATTAAATTAAGAAAAACTACTTTTTAAAATTATGGTAAAAGAAGAAAATTGATGTTTTATTTTTATTAAAGTCCTTTACACAAGAGCAGTTAATTCTTTATTGCTTACCTGAAAGCACATATTCAATGTATAGATTATTTTTATGTATTTAAATGACAATATGAATATCATTATCAGTTGTCTTAATTAAATATCATTCTTCTCCCGTATTACTGTGAATGTAGTCTACTAGTTTCTACTGTCAGTTAATTTCTGGAAATTTTCATGAAAACTAAAATGTTTAATTAAATGCTACTTTTTTTGTAATGTTGGCTTTGCTAGAATATAGGGTGACAACATCATTAATCAGCTTCTTTCATGACATAAGATTGACTTTTCTATTGAAACATATGTGTTGTTCATGTGCAATCAAACCTTCATTTATACTTTGTGGGAAATTTGAAGTCAAATGCATGTCAAAGACTGAGCTCTCATGAAATAAATTGATCATATAGAGTCTGAAGCTGTTTAGAAGGCCATATACCCCACCCTGAATTTCAAAGGGAACTTAAATCTTTTCGATTCTCAAAGTTCTCAAGAACTTTAATTTAGCATAATAAACACTTTTTCCACTAACTGGTTTCATTTTCACATGCTGTGTACCAGATTTACAGAAACAGATCATGTACTTTTGCCCGAGTTCAGTCCAGTGGCAGATTAGATTTTAATTTGTCCTCCATCTAAACTGATACTAATTCATGGGTACATTGGCTAAGGAGAAATATTTTGGCCTCCAAGTGTTCACAGTATAGAAAACAATTCATAAACTATATGCAAAGTTTTAAAAAGTTTTGATGCCTATATCCAAATGCAGATGTTGTCAAATTGTACAGAGCCCACCACACATTTTCTGTCTTGTAAACAGCATCTGGACCCCAGGAAAGAGAAGAAGGAAGTGATTTTCATCTGGCTCAGGCAATTCAATATGAATGACGAGAAAATATGAGAGTAGTGGCAAGCTGTACATTGTCAGCAATGAGGAAAACAAGGAACGAGCATGTGTAGTCCATGTTACATACTTTACACTATCCTGTTTCCTTGTGAGCCAACATTCCTGTGGGCTGAGGAAGCTTCCCATTTTCAAATCATGATGACTGAGACATGGGTTTATTGCAAATATTTCTTCAGATTTTCTTCTGTTAAATGAGAAATAGATCTGTATTTCATAGATAGATATCCTGAGGAAAACTCCTGTGAGGGTGAGGAAGAGCAATGTGGAGACTGACATGCCGGAATTTTTGACAGCTGTTCAACAGGTGTATCAGGAAAGTCTGGATTACAAGATCTGTGGCTAGCCATCCTTCGTCCTTTGACATTCTGCTTCCTGGAAACTGAATTCATCTTAGTGCATAAATAGGGAAGCAAGAGTAGTCATTTTTAGAACAGATGAAAAATATTTGAAAGAGCTCAAAATCCTATTTGTGTTTTGAAACAAATTCCAATCTAGTTTATTTGTTTGTTTGTTTGTTTGTTTGTTTCCAGGATTTTCCCAGGCTACTCCGGCCCAAATGCCTATGCCCTCCTTAGAACTTCTCTGGAATTTATTGCTTTTACCCCTCATTGTGATGAAGACAATCACATTTCCTTAAATTGTCTTTTTCTAGATTTCTATATTTTTGTATTATTTAAATTGTTACATGTTTACATTTCTATCTCTACATACTAGGTTCTTTAAGCTAAAGTTTCTCCTTTACATGAGTACCTCTCTTAAGAGTTACTGAATAATTTTTGTATCTAGAAACTATTTGACTGATTGAGGAAAATAAGAAATTAAGCAATATGGAAAGTGCCAAGAAGAAAAGACTTTTTGGATATTCTAATGTATCTGAGTTAGTCAAATACACTAAAGTACATAACATGAAGGTATGGCCTTTAGGGTATCTACTTGATTACTTTATTAAATATGTTTTCATTTTTAGTTACCAGTGTTAATTACTACCACGTTCAATTTTAATTTAAAAGTTAGTTTCCTCTGGCAGTGACCCTGAAGCAAGTCAAGTAATCCACTAATTGATTCTAAACTCTATTTTAATTATCCTCATGTTCTTTTCTTCAAATCACAGCAACATCTTAAGTATTCTGCCATACAAATGAACTTTTTTTCTACGTGCATTATTTCAGGTATTTAAAAAATGGTCAAGATACTTTTCATTTGTTAGATAAAATTCTCAAACAATAACTACGTGATTTTTAAATATCCCCTTTCCACAGTTATCTTCACTTGTGAAGCAAAGAATATTGAAGAAAAATCACAGTTCAATAAATTTTAACATTCACCACTAAAGAAGAAGCAATAGCTATTAAGATTGTATATCAACTTAAGACTTGTTTTATAATTGTATTCACTAATTTATATGTAAATTCTTTTATTTCTGATGTTTGTTCCATGAAATGTTACTCAGTACCATTTTAGGATGAAAATCTGAGCACAGGACTAGAGAGGTATACAGCCATATAGCTAGGATCCAAATTTGTTTTCTTAACTAAAGATTCAAAAACTTTAACTACTTCAGTCATCCTAAAATGAATCATGCAAAGGTAATTGTCATTTGACCTTTCTAATGAATCATTGGGTATGACAGAATCAAAGATATTTTGTTCAGCAAGGCAAAGACAGGAAATGAGACAAAACAATAGAGAGCTGAATGTTGATTGAAAGATTGACAGAAGATGTGGACTCAGATATAGGAGCTAGAATAATCTAGTCTAAAAGCCAGAAACTTGCCAATACAATGCAATAGAAGTTGAGGAAAATGAAAATACTTACCTCGGGCCTGAATTGATGTATATTAATTTAGTACTTTGAAAATTCATAGACTTGACCTTGACACATAAATAGCATTCAATGTTATCCATTATTAGTCACTATTATTAATTAAATGCAGGTAATAATACTTATATAACAAAGATATGGGGTTCAACTTGCCATGAAAATCTGAAATCTGGTCAGATAATTAGATTGAGAAAATTATGAGACTTTTGAAATTCAGACCCCAAAACTATACACTTTCAAATTAGGAGGTTAGGACCTTTTATTAAAATCGGCAAATAAAAGATTCATATATAGAAAATGAATACATGGTCCAGTCAACAAAATTCAGGAACAATTGGTACCAAATAAAAATAGGATTTGATCCATGACAATCTTTATAGATTTATGTTATATTGATCCAAGTTTGCTCTTAGGAACTGGGGATAGGAGGTGATTTTGTGGGCTGAGTGAGTCCTAATTTCACAAGTACAGAGGTTCCAAGGCTAGAAACTAACTAAACAGTCATATTGCGTTTTTTCAAGTATATCAGTCTTTGTGTTAGACCACAGTCCAAACTGGCAAGCTAAATCTGAGTTGAAAGATATACAGTTACTAGTAAAAATTACAGAACAAATGTCATGACAACTCTTATAAAGTTGTGTGTAAAGAGAGGAAGGGCCCCTTTAGCTGTTACTCATAACACTAGTCAAATATACAATATGTTGGGAAGTCAGGCTAAAGGATCAAAAGACAGCTCAAGCAAGATCCAGAATAGAGAATTAAAAGATTGGAGAAGAGAATCGTAGTGTACCAGTACAAAGAGAGACCAGAAGATCTGAAACCATGCATGAGAGCTAATCTGTGGGCACAAGCTTACTAATGTTAGAGTTTTTCAAATGGTACTGAAGACTAAAAGTAAGCAGAAAATATAGTCACGGGCTGATGAAAATTTGATTAAACAAGAATTAGTAGTAAGAAAGTCAATTTTACTCCTTGACGAGCTAGGTATAACAGACACCATTACAAAAAAAATTGAAGATCTTGTATCTGACAGATTAAATGATTTTTCTTCAAAGAAAAATGAGAGTTTGTATAACTCTCTGAAGATGAAATCAGTTCCTTCTTTTTTCTTTAAGGAGAAAAGTAAGCTGATTTATAAATGAAATGGAAAGGAGATCAAGAGTCCAGAGTTTCAATTTCATCTTTTCTATAATGTTGTGACTTTGTATAAGACATACAACTTCCATTTTCCTGCTATAAAATGGGGATAATATTTAAGCCCTTACTCCCATTGCAAGAAATTACTTGCAAGTAAAAATAGTATGTGTGCAGTTAATTTTGAAAGAAAATGTAAGCCTGAAGGAAACAAACAAACAAAAATTAAAATTTTTATAATAGTGTAAGTTGTGTTATAGGTACAGGAGAAAAGAATCATACTATTGAATGCTTTGGTAATTTAATCCTTTTATAATAATAAAATACTATAGCTTGAAAATTCTAAAACACTACCATAAAGTAAAACATCAAATGCTGAGTAATAAACACTGTATATATTCTCAATATATGGCAAGGAGCTTAGCTTACAATATTCTCAGGTTAAAGTCAAGCTCTAGGAATACATAAATGGAAGGCATATGGAAAAGGCTGACCCAGATACTCTTTTAATGAGAACTACAGAGTGAAAAAAAGTTGCTCCAAGGAAACAAATAGAAAAGTCTGAAAAATTTGTTCAAGGACAGTGGACAAGTATAAGGTGAGAGAAACTATTTCTTCTTCAGCTTGGAATCATTCACATGATTGTCAAGCCAGTAAATTTTAGACCAATGAGACTCCTTGAAATTATTTTTCTTACTATAATGGTTAGTATTAATTGCCAACTTGAGACACTACAGACTCATGTGGGAAGGAATCCTTAAAGAGGGATTGCATACACTAGGTTGGCTTTGGGGCGTGTCTATGGGAGATTATTCTGATTGCATTAAGGTTGGAAGACCCACTTGCTGCTGGTGGTACCATTCCACAAGCAGGGGGTTCTGGATTGAGTAAGAGTGGAGAAAGCAAGCTCAGCACTGGCATGCAATCTTTAATTCATTGTTCTCTACTCTTGACTGTGGATGTTATGTGTAAAGATTCTTCAAGTTCCTACTACCTTGACTTCTATTCGATGGTGGATCATAATCTAGAATGGTAAGCCACATGAATACACCCTTTTGTACTTATGCTGCTTTTGTCGGAATGTTTTTTCACATTAACTAGTAAAGAAACAAAGACTCCTACAACCATCATCTCCTTGGGTTCAGATTACTTCCTCAAGAGAAACTCCTCACACCTCATGGTATAAGTCTTCTTACATGTCTTGATCACACTCATAGTTTTTATTTTGTAATAATTTTAGTATTGCTTATCTCCCCCATTAGAATATGTATTACATGAAGGCAGAAAGTCTATGAGGTTTTCATTAATATTGTATCTTCAGTGTTTAATATAGTACATGCTGTTATTAAATATTCTTTGAATGAATAAAAGTATTAATAACTCATAAAACACAAACATTAAAGTAATCACTGCATTAAAATCTCTACAGCATATCAGTATCAGCATATGTTATTTGGAGCCCAGTTTATAACATAATTCTTGCACCATAGGCTCAGGAAACATTATGATAAAGAGGACAGAAAGATTTTAAGTGCCAGAGGACATGGTAGTTGTAGTTTGAATGAAAGTGGCTCCTATAGTCTCATAGACAGTGACACTATTAGGAGGTGTGGTCTTGTTGGAGTAGTAGTGGCCTTGTTCAAGGAAGTGTATCACTGAGGGTGGGCTCTGAGGTTTCAGATGCTCAAGTCAGGCCTAGAGTCACTCTCTTTTCCTTCTGCCTGCCAATCCAGAGTTAAAATTCTCAGCTACCTCTCCAGCACTGTGTCTGACTGTGTGCCACCATACTCTCCTTCATGATGATAATAGATTAAACCTCTGAAACTGTAAGCTAGCCCCAATTAAATGTTTTCTTTTATAAGAGTTGCTGTGATTATGGTGTCTCTTCACAGTAATAGAAACCCCAACTAAGACAGAAGTTGGTGCCAAGGACTGTGGTATGGCTGTGATAGGCTGGACCATATTTTTGTTTGGAGGAATGTGGAACACATTTGGGACTTTGGGTTAGAAAAGCGGTTGAACACTTTAAATGGGGTTTTATGGAATGGGATTCTGAATAGTGGGCTATATTAGATGTTCATAGAAGCCACTCCAAGGAAATGGCATTTGGCAAATACATCCAAATACATCCAAATGACATTTGGCAAAGTCATCCAAATGAAGATCTTAGTGAAGCACAGCTAGGAGAACAGAAAACACAAAGGTCACAAAACAAGCACGTGTTTGAGTAAAGGCAAGGAACCTTTGTTGCAGGCATACTGTGTGTAAGATGGAAAGCAGGATTAGAAGAGGTTAGAAAGGTAAGCAAGGGTCAAATTGTGAATGGCTGTGATATGCTGTTTATATCTAATTCTAAATGCAATGGCTTGAGGTTCATAGGGCTTAAGTAGAAAAATGCAACACCATACTTACAGTTTTACACAAGGGACTAAATTCTTTGCAAAGAAGAAACTGGACAAACAATAGAAATGTATGACCAATCCTGGTAGTCATGGAGATGATGCAAAGTTTTAAAATTTTAGCAGAGTATGGTTTTATTCCATTTGTTTGAGCTGCTATAGTTGCCTTAGGAAGGTAACATAAGTAGTAGAATTTTACTTTGAGACTCAGGTGATGAGAAGTCTAAGACAAAGATGCTAATAACATCAGTACGGGGTAGGGGCACAAGTTCTAGTTAACAGTGGCAACTTTCAGCTGTGCCCTCACATGGTAATAGAAGCAAGTAGTCTCTCTTGGGTCTCTTTTTGAATTTTTATTTTATTTTAATTAAAAATATTAAGTATCATATTTATTCAGTATACTGTGACACATATATGCATTGTACAATTAATTGAACCAAGCTGTCACCCTCCATGCTCATTGAACTTTTTGTCATAATTTAAAATTTAATCAACTTTGTTATAGTATTTTCTCATTGCTTTCTGTTACGTTCTTCACTAATTTGTTGAAATACTTAAAAGAACCAACTTGAAGAATTTCTTTTATAAAATATTTAATGTTCTTACATTATAACATAATATCATTTACACCTTCCATTCTATCTCTGTAAATTGTCCCACATATTCCCTTTCTTTGCTTTCTTTAAAATTCATGGGCTCTTTTTCTTTAATTGTTGTTATTGGTGGTGGTGGTGGTGGTGGTGGTG
>LZPO01075878.1:346149-372547 GCA_001675575.1 Neotoma lepida
TAAGTTCAATTTGCTCAATCTGTATTCTGATCATTATTTGTATGTATATATTTTCAGTCATGAATATTTGATGTTGGATAACCAATTGGTATCCTCTTCTCCGAGGAAGACTCTGTCTCCTACACTAAGTATTCCGTAGTTCCCTGTAGCCTGTAGTTCTTTGTCTAGGGTTGAGTCATACTGAACTTTTGGTTCATGGTTTGAGAGAATAAGGTCCATCATGGGAGAGAAAGCAGAGGAGCACAAGTGAATCAGGACTAGAGCAGTAGAAGAATGAGTTAACTGATCAGTATATGACATTGACCAGGAAGCAAACAACCTGGGATGCAGGCCTGGCCAGTTCCCAGGGACCCATTTACTCCAGTAGTGTCCCATCTCCCAAATGTTCTACAACATTCCAAAACAGCATTACCTGTTGGACACCAAGAGTTCAAAGATATGCGTCTGTGTGGGCTTTTCACACCCAAACCACAATAATAATAATAACCATAGTCAGTATTCTATGCAATAAATCACTGAAACAAGTTCTTGCTAACTGAAGCCTTGTACTGTATGCATAGCTGTCTCTTATACACATCTAGATGTGTATAAGAGACAGATATGCGTCTGTGTGGGCTTTTCACACCCAAACCACAATAATAATAATAACCATAGTCAGTATTCTATGCAATAAATCACTGAAACAAGTTCTTGCTAACTGAAGCCTTGTACTGTATGCATAGTGTGCCCCCTTTCCCTATTTATTAACATCCAAAACCTCTGTCACCAATCAATACCCATGACACCAATGCCTTGTTTTACTCTGTTTCTTTAAGTTTGATGTTTTTAGATCATACATATCACTGAGATCACACAGTAGTTTTCTTTTTCTGCCTAGCTTTTTGTTCAGTATAGAATTCTCTAGACTTATCCATGTTGTTACAACATGATCTAAATTCATTTCAGAGTTTCTGGTGTATTCTTACTGGATAACACCAAATAAATCTGCAATAAACAAATGAGTGTAAATACATTCTTACTTGAGAAGAATAACTTTCCCACTTATTTTATTTATTTTCGGCTATGTATAAAGTAAAGAGGGAGTTGGTACTTGTCTCTCTAGTCTGTTTTGTTCTCTTCTGAGATATCTCATGAAGTTGCCTCCACTTCCTATATAGTGTCTTTCCAGGTTGGGGCTGCCATGCTCAACCAATTTGCCACAGCTTTATCCCAAGTGCTGTGCCTCCTGGTTTCTACTTCTCACAAGGCAGAAGTAAATGTTTTGAATGAAGTAGAAGTTTTTGAAGATACATCTTGCTGATATAACTTTGTGAAGGTTAGAGACCCTCTAATTAGATCTCTAGACATTTATGTACCTCATTGTTTTCTGTTTCTCTATATGTTTTGGCCATACTTCCAAATAATGGTCTCTTATTAGCAATCTTATTACATGAATTTTAATATCAAAATATTAGTCTGCTTCTTAAATCTTATGGATGTCAGTATACATTTTAGTAAGCAATATTCATCAAAAGGCAATATGGTTGATGCAGCAGGGTGCAGGATGTTCCAGGATGCAGTTGATCTGGAATCTAGTTCTGCTTTTACCTGCATCCTATACATGTTTTAAGCAGACCCTTACTATAACCCTTAAGTCTATTTGTAAAATGAAGGTGTTAAGCTTAATGATCTCTTAGCTTTCTTTCAGTTCAAAATTCCTTTAATTTTTCTCAAAATAAATGTGAGACATGTTTTATCTCCAAGTGAAAATCATGAATTCAAGAACTCTATAAATGAACTTGGGTGAATTCTACCAAAATGTTGAGCTGGCCTTGCTATCTGATGGAGGAATCGGGTAAGGGCATTGTGAGTAAAATGATGCAAACATGATTACCAGGGGCATATTTATCCCCCTTAGAAGAACAAACTGTTTTCAAGCACTTTTGAAGCATGCATTTACATCCAAATCCATTTACATACAAATTCCTGATGACAAATAATTCTCAATTCATTACACTAGCTCCCAGAGGCCCTCTACTTGGCAACACTTTGTTAGTCTGGTTTGGGTTGCTGTAGCTCCTTGACTGTAATAAAATTGCCTTTCAAATATTCTATCATTTTTTTAATTAAAATTTTTTTAATTAAAAAAATTATTCAGACCCCCAATTAGACTGAATTAGCAAGGTTTTGAGTTACCACATTTTTGTTCATTAAGCTCTGCCAAGGCTCTTGCCACTGAATACCAATCTCCAGCTGCGCCCTGGCCTCTTCTCCAACTTACTGAGTGTGAGAAGCACTGTCACTCCCTGGGTACCCACTGTGCCAGGGACAAGCACATGGATCTAATCAGAAAGGGCCCGCTCTTGCCCTCTTCAAATCTTTTCTTCCCTTGGTATCTATTAATCCTTCCTATGTATCCTGGCTGACTTCATGGGAATCTTTCCCAGACTTTTCTTCTCATGGGTGTGACAGTTGGTTTGGGAGGAGCTTGGACAGACATGGAAAAACAATCCTGAAAACCACCATATTCCCAAAAGGTAATTAGAGGGCTTATAGTCCATACTACCTCCAAATGCAGTCTCCAAATGATTTGCATCAGTGCTGACTAAAATACTTATTTTAAATTCATATTCTTGGAAACACTGTTAGAACTATTGAATCAGAATATTTGTATGCTAACCAAAGGTATATTTTTTTCTGTTCCTTAGGTTACTCTGACATACACATTGAACTGTTAGAATTACTGTGAGTCTCTATCATGAGAAGCAGAGTGGGCCATTAGGAAACTGGGAAGAAAAAATAATGGAAACTGCTGGGATAGACAGTCCTAGTATTCCTGATGGCAGTAGAGTCCTCTCAAAACTCAGACAAGTTACAAGCATCATGTATTTCAGTAGCAACTGTTTATAACAAATAATTGCAGAGTACCTACCAGGTTCCGGCATTTGAAATGCACCATCAGTGTCATTCTAACTGGCAACAAGTACAATTTAGATAACTCATTTCAATTTTTACCAGTTTTACTTCACTAAATTTCCCCAATAATCATGTGAAAGAGACACTATTATTATTCCCATTTCAGATGAGAAATTGAATCACAGAGGGAGAGAATAAGTGGCTTTCCTAATGCTTGATACTTAGTAATGAACCAAAGCCTGGAAAGTAGGGGGTCTCCTTAGAATAAAAGGAGTTCCAGGAAGGGGAGAACAAAGTTTTATTTGACTCTGATTCCCATTTCTCAATCTGGAACAAGCACAGAATAGGGACCTAGCTATGGTTGAACTGACATGATGCTCAGGATGTCCCATAAAGCAAAGGCATGGAATGAGTCATCTGGGATAGGGACCATAGAAATAAACAAAGATCTTAGGCCTAGTTGCCACCATAACCAACTTCACACTCAAGCATTGTTGCTGTTAAAAATTTTGTCTTATCCTCACTCCCTTTGGTTTTACAACTATCCTCCAAATCAAAATTTTCTTTTCCTTTGTCATTTCCTTCTTTTTTGTTTTTGTGAGACAGAGTTTCTCAGTGTGACATCCCTGGCTGTCCAGGATCTCATCTCAAAGATCAGGTTGGCCTCAAACTCACAGAGATCTGCTGCGTCTGTATGTGCCACCACTGCCTGGACAAATTTTCTACATGTTAACATTCTATATACCAAGAGGTTTCAATCTCCATGCTAGAGGTGTCTATGTGGCTCCACTAAGGAGTTTTCTCCATTTACCTATTTTGCTGGTTATGTTTTTGTCAACTTTACACAGGCTAGAGACATCCAGGAAGAGGGAACCTCAACTGAGGAAATGTTTTCATCAGATTTTCATGTAGGCAAGTCTGTGAGGAATTTTTTAATTAATTAATTAATTATTTAGTTAATTGTACATTCTGGTCTCAGTTTCCCCTCCCTCCTCTCCTCACAGTCCATTCTCTTCCACCCCCCATTCTGTTCCCACTCTGCAAAACACTCCTACTCCATTTCTCTTCAGGAAAGGGCAGGCCTCCCATGAGTATCAACAGAACATGGCATATCAAGTTGCAATAAGACTAAGCACCTCCCCATGTATTAAGACTAGGCAAGGTGACCCAGCATGAAGAGTAGGGTTCCAAAAGCCAGTAAAAGGAGGACATTTTCTTGATTAATGACTGATGTGAGAGGACCTAGCCCACTCCTAGGCTGGTAGTCCTGAATTGTATAAGAAAGTAGGCTGAGCAAGCCATGGATGGAGAACAAGCCAGTAAGCAGCACTCCTTCCTTTTTAGTCTCTGCCTTAGTTGCTGCCTCCAGGTCCATGCCTTGAGTTCCTGTATTGACTTCCCTTTATGCTCGACTGTAAATTGCTAAGGGGAAAGAAACCCTTTCATTTCTAAGCTGCTTTTGGTCAGAGTTTTATCACAGTAACACAAATAAAATGAGGATACCTACATTCTTTTTGGTTTTGTAGCATTTTCCCTTCTTTATGACTAACACAACTGAAGATAGTGTAGCTAATAAAGATGTAATATATTAGCCTCTTACTTAGTGTGTGGAAAGAGCAAGTAATGGAGGGAATTTTGGATGTCATTACAAATATTAACATAATTTTCTTCCCAGATGAGGTGAAATGCAGTATGTATAGGCAAAAATTGAACTATGAAAGTATCGTCACCCAATTTAACACACGGGTGAAAGGTTTTTCCATCTGTGACAAATGATTTTACAGTGCTCCAGAGAACTTAAAATGTTCTTAGGTTTCTCAGAATTTGATGACAAGACAATGCTGTGTAAAAAAGTTTTCTAATTTATTCACATTCATTAAAGGAGCCCTAATATTGAAGTAACTTAGAAGTGATGCATTTCACTCTTTCAATCATTTAATAATGCACTCACATGAGAAACCAACAAAAGGAACACAGTACAGTTTGTATCAAAAAGTAAAAATAAAAACAGATGAAATCGATTGAACATCAATTAGATACAGACTAGTTCACCAATAAAGGTAGAAATAGAAAGGATAGAAAGATCAGGTACAAATTCTGCCTTGACTGATTGATCTGGGTCCCTACTACGTCCTGACTATAGCACCTGAGAGCTGTATAGATTCTGAAGTGACAAACTTGGAGTGTGAGGAAAATTAAGAGCTTAGGTATTGTTTATTATATTGTTTTTTGTCCTGGTCTGAAGCACCCTAGCAAGAAATCCCAAATATTAGGAGATTGGCACATGCTAATTCATACCTAAACTATAGGGCTTCATATATATATATATATGTCTTCATATGACACAATTAAAGTAGCATTTTGTTCCTTCCTCTTACCATTGCTAAATGCTGTAGGATATCTTTTTGTATGCTGTGAATATATGTTGTTCTCATTGGTTAATAAATAAACTGCTTTGGCCTATGGCAAGGCAGCTTAGAGGCAGGCAGGAAATCCAAGGAGAAACAGAAAAGAGAAAGGTGGAATCTGAGGAGACACCAGCTGCCACCAGGAGAAGCAAGATGTGAAAGTACTGGTAAGTCACAAACACGTGGCAACTTATAGATTCGTTGAAATGGGTTAACTTATAAGAGCTAGCTAGCAAGAAGCCTGCCATAGGCCATGAAATTGGTAATTAATATTAAACCTCTGAATGATTATTTTATAAGTGGCTAAGGGACCATGGGGCTGGATAGGGCCAGAGGAACGCAGGACTGTGAGGCAGGGTGGGACCAGAGAAACCTTCCAATTACAGCTAAAAGCAACTCCAATCTTTCATTCTTAAAGATTATATCATATTGTATTATTTATTATCTGAAGTCAAAATGATAATAAGTCACAATTAACTGCAATGGTTATTCCTCTCTGATCATAAAAGATTGTGTAGGTCCCTAGAACAGTTGATCTCAACCTGTGAATGGCCACCCCTTTAGGAGTTGAATAACTGTTTCACAAAGGTCACCCAAGACTGCTGGAAAATACAGATACTTACATTACAATTTATAACAGCAGAAAAATTACAGTTATGAAGTAGCAACGAAAATAATTTCATGGTTGGGGTCACCATAGCATGAGGAACTGTATTAAAGGGTCAGGGCATTAAGCAAGGGTGAGAACTACTGTTCTAGAAGAAAAGAGATCACAATATTTATCAGGCGAAAAAGATTACCCCTATGCTCCAGTTGTGTGAATACTCTATCATTAGTGATCATTACACTTTATCAACTGTTTTTCCTTATCTGTCGATATGCTTGTGCAGTTTGTATACTTTCTTCAATTAATATGATGAATTACATTAATTGATTTTGAGCTGGCAAAATAATTGTATATTTTAGGGATAAATATAATGGTCATGTCACATAATCTCTCTCATATGTCTTGAATTTGGTTAGATAGTATTCTTCACAATGTTTTACATCTTTAGTTAAGGCACATATTGTTCTACAGAGTTCCTTTTCGCTGGCTTTCATGATAAGGTGATAGTTGATACTTCAAATTTGGAGTATTTAGTTGAGTTTTGGTATACTTTCCTCTTTAAATGATTGATAATATTAACTAGTGAAAACATCTGACAAAATGCCTATCTTTGTAGGAACATTCTTAGTTTCTTATTTTTTTTCAGGGGTGGAGAGATTGCTTAACAGTTAAGAGCACTTGGTACTTTTCCAGAGAAGCTGAGTTTGTTTCCGGGCATCCATACTGGACATTTCATAGCTGTCTATAGATCAGTTCCAGGTGAATTGATGCCCCTTTTGCTCCTTTCTGGAATCCATGGGCATTTACACACTTGTAATATGATCACATACACACAAATAAAAATGCATCCCTTTTTGAGACAGGAGTATAGTCTTGGTGGCTCTGGAACTCCCAGTGCAGACTACCCCAGACTTGAATTTACAGGGATCAAGCTTCTTCCTTTGATGCGCTAGAATTAAAGGCATGCATCACTGCACCCAGACAAAATTAACATATTAATTTTTTTCTTCTTATACTTTCTTTTTGAAGTTAAACTCTTGTGTTAATTCATAACTTATGTTTTTTTTTTTATTTTACAAAAGATGAAAAACTGACAAATATTTTCATAGTACTCACTTATAATCATTTTAATTCCTGAAAGGCTAAAGGTATATCCTTTTCCTGGACTTTTAATTCCTGTTGTCTGTATCTTCTTTTTCACATAGATAGTTTATACACAGATTCATCAATTTATTGATCTTTTCATATAGTCACTTCTTACCTTATTTATCTCTTCAACTAATGTCTACTCTAATTTTCATTTTCTTTGCTGGTTATCAATTTGGTTTGCTCTTCTCTTATATAGATTTTGGAAATGGCACCTTAGAACAGTGATTTGAGTCTTCTTCTTTTATAATTCAGGCATTTATAGCCACAATTTTGCCTTTCAAACACATCAATGGCACCTCATTTTGTTTCCACTCAGTTGAAAATTTTAATTTTCCTTAAGATTTTTGTAAGATACAATATAAATTTATTGTTTATTATATTATCTCCTTTATCTTAGACTTTTTATTCAGTATTTTGATATTATGATCAAGCAAACATTCAATAATAAACTTAAAATGTGATTACATCAAAGTAAAAGCTCCTGAGATATTTGTTGTGTTTTTTTTGTGTGTGTGTGTGCTGAATATTGCACTTAGGAGTGTGTACATTCTGTGCTACTGACCTATAGGCTTAAAACAAACTAAAAAAAATCACTAAAGCAAATGAAAGAGGAAAAGATTGAAGGCACAAACTACGGAATTGGAGAAAATATTTGTGACCTATATATCTGATGAGAGATTAATACTGCCTAAAATATTTAAAGAACTCAAGCAACTCAAAAGCAGAAAACAAATATATTGAGTAAAAACACTAGTAAACTAGCAAAAGTCATGAAGAAATATTGTTCAAATAGTATTTGTACACTAAAAATGGTGATTGAAGAGGCCTCAACCTTAGCGATCGTCATGGTTTGATATAAAATATCCATTAAGACATATGTGTTTGAACATTTGGTACTCAATTGATGACGCTGCTTTAAATGTTTGTGGGGCCTTGGAAGAATTGAATCTCATGGGTTTTGAAGTTCATAGCATGTGCCTGCTTCCAGCTGCACTGAAATGTGTGCAAACAACTATTACATACCCCTACTGCCACAGAGCCACCAAACAACATACATTTCAAATTAGAAGCCAAAATAAAGTTCCTCCCATAAGTTGCTTTTTGTCTGTTACTTTATAACACCAATGTGAAAATGAGCTAATACACAAATTATCAGGGAAACAGGAATTAAAAGCATAATGAGATATCACATCACATTTGCTAGAATTGTTGAATGATTATTGTAAAGCAAGCAAGCAAACAAGAAAGAAAGAATTTTTTTTTTGTTTTGGTGAGTACAATTACTTTGTATTAATCCACAGCTTTGGTTCTTATGATATTTCTTCCCCCTCTTCTGCAATGACCCCTGAGCCTTGGGAGGAAGGGATGTGATATTGATATCTCATTTAGGGCTGAGCATTCCATAGTCTCTTATTATCTATGCCTTCACCAACTGTTAGTCTCTATGTTAATCGTTAGCTAGGATTAAGAGGCTCTAAGAAGTTCCTCTGATGAGGGTTGAAAGATGCACTAATCTGGATATAATGATAAGTCATTAGGAGTCAGTTTAATACTATGCTGACATATAAGAATAATAGTAATTAATTCTCTCCTATGGTCTATGACCTGTCTACGTACAGGTTCTTGACCTTGATAATGGTGCTAAGTATGATTTTCAACTGGTGGAATAGGCTTAAATCCAATTTGAAAGTGCTTGCTAACTCTCATTATATTTGGACCACAATTGCACCATTGGACATATCTTCCTAGGTTGGTACTTAATGTAGCTTTCAGAATTCATACCTGGATAAGACTGATGATTTTTTTCCTTATATAATACCTTCCAGCATTATAAAAGTTACCCAATAGGAATGAAGTTTCCAAATTAGAAGCTTGATTGTCTTCATGTCTTATGACTCAAGCATGTGGTATTTTCAGCAATAAAGTCTTACTGTCAAGTTCTAGCAGTTAGACATAGGAACTTATAGTAGTTGTGACAGCAAAAAGAAGTTCAAACCAGACAAAATCCCAGCATGGAGAGAGGAGGTAGTCACCAAATAATATCATTTGCTAAGGAGCTATTGGCAGTTGATAACTACTAGGAAAATTCAGTCAGTTTTCTTTGAAAATATGACCCTGTGGTAAGTGAATTATTCCTCAGTGGAAGGCCAAGCATCAAAGATAATATGGGCAACACAAACTGAACAGAATGAGTTTAAAACTGGACACAAAGTTTGGTGGGTGGGGAAGAGGGTACAGATTTGTAGGTTGGGGAAGGCAGTAAATATGACCAAAGTATACTGTAAAAATTATCAAAGAATAAAGACAAAAAAGATGAAGATACAAGAAAACTGAAATAATTCCCTGCATCCTGTCAGATAACCAACGATTAAAGATGGATATCAACAAGAACAGAAACAACAGAAAGTTTACAAACTCATGGAAACTGAACGACTTTCTACTGAATGAAAACCAGACCAAAGCAGAATTATAGAAAAAAGTTAAAGATGTTCTGCATTTCAAATGACAATAAATACTCCAGCATACCCAAACTTATGGGACACAATGAAAGTGGTACCAAGAAGAAAGTTCATAGCACTAAGTGTTTTCATAAAGAACTGGAGAGATCTCATACTAGCAACTTAACAGCACACATGAAAGCTCAAGGACAAAAAGAAGTAAACACACCCAAGAGGAGGAGACAGCAAGAAATAATCAATCTGAGGGCAAAAATCAATAAAAACAGAAACAAAGAGAACAATGGAAAAAATCAATGAAACAAAGAGTTGGTTCTTTGAGGAAATTAATAAGATGACAAACTATTATTCAGACTAACTAAGGTATTGAGAGAGTATCCAAATTAACAGAAACAGAAGGGGAACAGCAGATACCTAGGAAATCCAGAGAATCTTAAGAACTTACTTTAAAAATCTGTACTCCAACAAATGGGGAAATTTAAAAGAACTTGATAATTTCTTGATAGGTACCAGTTACCAAAGTTAAATCAAGATCAGATTAAAAATTTTAATGGATCAATAAGCCCTAAAGAAATAAAAGCAGTCATTGAAAGTATCCAATAAAAAGCACAAGACCAGTTGGTTTTAGAGCAGAATTCTATCAGCATTTCAAAGAAGATCTAATATCAATACTCCTCAAATTATTCCACAAAATGGAAACAGAAGAAACAGTGAAAAATTCATTTTATGAGACCACAGTTACTCTTATACCCAAACCACATATAGACTCAACAAAGAAAGAATTACACACCAATTTCCTTTATGAACATAGTTGTAAAAATACTCAATAAAATACCTGCAAATTGAATCTAAGAAGACATCAAAAGATCATCCACCATGATCAAGAAGTCTTCATACCAGAGATGTAGGGATGGTTCAATATACAAAAATATCAATAAATGTAATCCACTATATAACCAAACTGGAAAAAAATAACATGTGGTCATTTTATTAGATGCAGCTTTGACAAAATCCAACAATCCTTCATGATAAAAGTCTTGGAGAGATTGGGGATACAAGGGATATACCTAAACATAATAAGGGCAATTTAAAACATCCCTATATTCAACATCAAATTAGATAGAAACTCAATGCAATTGCATTAAAATCAGGAAAAAGGCAAGGTTGGCCTCTCTCTCCATATCTATTCAATACAGTACTTGAAGTTTTAGCTAGAGCAATAAGACAACTGAGGGAGATCCAGGGATACATATTGGAAAGGAAGAAATCAAAGTATCATTATTTGAAGATAATATGATAGTATACATAAATGACCCTAAAATATTTACAAGGAACTCCTACAGTTGATAAACACTTCAAATAAGGTAGCTGGATACAAGATTAAATAAAAAAATCAGTAGTCCTCCTATATACAAATGAAAACTGAGCTGAGAAAGAAACCAAGGAAACAAGACACTCCACAATAGCCTCAAATAATATAAAATATCTTGGGGGTAACTCTAGCCAAACAAGTGAAAAACGTGTGATAAAACCTTCAAGTCTTTGAAAAAAGAAGTTAAAGAAGATATCAGAAGATGGAAAGATCTCCAATGCTCATGGATTGGTAGGATTACACAGTAAAAATGGCCATCCTACCAAAAGCAATCTATAGATTCAGTTCAGTCCTCATCAAAATTCAAACACAATTCTTTACAGACCTTGACAGGACAATTTTCAACTTCATATGGAAAAACAAAAAATCCAGGATAGCCAAAACAATCCTAAATAGTAAGAGAACTACTGTGGGTATCATCATCCCCGATTTCAAGCTGTACTACAGTTATAGTAATAAAAACTACATGGCTTTGGCATAAAAATGGACATGTGGATAAATAGAATCAAATTGAAGACCCAGATATAACCCAAACACTTATGGACCCCTGATTTTTGATGAAGAAGCCAGAAATGCACATTGGAAAAAAAGACAGTATCTTCAACAAATGGTGCTGGTCAAACTGGATGTCTGCATGTAGAAGAATGCAAATACATCCTTATTTATCACCCTGAACAAAATTAAAATCCAATTGATCCAAAACCTCAACAGATACACAGAACCTGAGAGAAGAGAAAGTATGGAACAGCCTTGAACGCATTGGCACAGAAGACTATTTGAAGAAAACACCAAGATTACAGCTTAATAAATGGGACCTCATGAAACTGAAAAGCTTCTGTAAGACAAAGAACACTGTCCATCAGACAAATCTTTTTTTTACCAATTCCATATCCAACAGAGGACTAATATCCAAAATATATAAAGAACTGAGGAAACTAGATAGCATAAAACCAAACAATCTAATGGGGTACAGATCTAAACAGAATTCTCAACAGAGGAAACTCAAATGGCTGAGAAATATTCAACATCCATCAGAGAAATGCAAATCAAAATTACTTTGAGATTCCACCTAACACTTGTTGGAATGGATATGATCAATAACACAAGTGACAGCTCATACTGGCAAAGATGTGAGACAAGGGGAACACTCCCCCATTGTTGATGGTAGTGAAAGCTTATACAGGCACTATGGAAGTCAATATGGTAGTTCCTCAGAAACTTGAGAATGTATCTACCTCATGACCAAGCTATACCACTCTTGGGCATATACCCAAAGGATGCTCCATCCTAGAATGGGGACACTTGCTAAACTATGGTCTTGGCAGATTTATTTATTCCAGAACATGGACCTAACATAGATATTGCTCAACAGAAGAATAGAAACAAACAAGCAAACAAAAACAAACAAAAAAGAATGTGGTACATTTGCACAGTTTAGTACTACTCAGCTGTTAATAACAATGACCTCATGAAATTTGCAGGCAAATAGATGGAACTAGGAAAAAAAATCATCCAGACACAGAAAGACAAATGTGGTGTGTACTCACTTATAAGTGGATATTAGCTGTTAAGTAAATGATAACCAAGCTACAATACACAGATCCAAAGAGTTTAGTTAAAAGGAATGGTCTAAGGAGTACACATAGAACTCATTGGGAAGGGCAAATAGAATAGATTTTATGGGTGGACATAGTGCAGGTGAGAACAAGAGCACAAGGGATCAGGTTTGGAGCGAGATTGGATAAAGGGAGAGGGTACAGAGAGAGACAGCTGGAACTGGAGGGCATTTGAGGGGTGGTATGGAAACTTACTGGAAAGTATGAAGGGGATTCTAATGAGAACTCCTTCTAATGGAGGATTCAGTCTCAACTGGTCATAACTTGTAGCCAGGCAAGGTTTCCAGTGGTGGGTCTGGGTGCATTCAATTCATGGGGCCAAGGAGGTCCTATAGAAATCACCAAAATATCCAAGTTGATGCTAAGACAAAATTTTGGTATCAGCAAACTGATAGGGTGGCCAAGGACCCCATTCAATATCCACATAACTCATAGAAAATAAAGAAATAAAGCTGGTGGCTACATGGAGCCTTCACCTCTATGTTCTAGTCTCTTTGGTGTGGGAAGGTACACTGCAGGCTACTAAAGGAGAAACATGGACACCAACACAGCCCCAAAGCCATTGACCTACCATCTGTCCTGCCTTCAAATTACGTTAAGGCAATGGTGGTACAGAACTTGTGGGAATAGCTAATCAATGTCTGATTTGCCCACTCCATGAAAAGGAATTCATACCTGACACTGCTTGGGTAACCAAAAGCCATAGCCGAAAGACATAAGGTAAAATCAAACATGACTGGTCAGAAACAAGAACAACAAAAACAACAGACAAGAATAAAATGACTCCTAATTATATTCTGCTATACTCATAGATCAGTGCCTTATCCAGTCATCATCAGAAAGGCTTCCTCCTGCAGCAGATAAGAATAGATGCAGAGATCCACAGCCAGACATCTTGTAGAGAGGGTGTCTAAATTGGAAGTCTCCATCAAATCCCTCCCCTCAGAGCTCAGGGAATCTGGAGGAAGAGAAGGCAGAAAGATTGTAAGAGTCAGAGTAGATGGAGGCCACCAGGAGAACAATGCCCCCAGAAACAACTAAGCAGGGCTCATGTGAGCTAACAGAGACTGAAGCAGCAAACACTGGACCTAAATGGGTCTACATCAGCTCTTCTGATATTTATTATAGCTAATAGCTTAGTATTTTTATGGGACTCCTGACTATGAGAACAAGTGGGTCTCTGATGCTTTTGCCTGCTCTTAGAACTGTTTTTCTCCTGTTCAGTTGCCATGGCCAGCTTAGATATGGAAGTTTTCCTTCATCTTATTATATTTTACTTTGTCATGTTTGGTTGTTATCTCTTAGGAGCTTGTTGTTTTCTAAGGAGATGGAAAAAGAATGGATCCAGAGCAGACGGGAATTGGGGAGAAACTTGGAGTAGTAGTGGAGGGAAGGGGAAGTATATTCAGGATATATTGTATGAGAAAAAAAAGCATGTTTTTTAAAAAAAAACTGAAGAATTTAAAAGAAATCTTTTCTCTGCTACCACCTAGTCACATGAAGGTATGGAGGTAAAGCTGAAGCTTGAGCATGTCTAACATTTGGTTTCATCCTCTGTCCAAGTTTTCTATGCTTAGTAAACAGTAAGTAAATATCTTGAGTAAGTGAATCAACTAACTAAATTTAAAAATATAAACTCCTTTAGAAGAGCAAGCTGAGCTCTCTCTCTGCCATCTTTCCCTTTTTCTCTCTTTTTCTCCTCTCTCTTTCTCCCTCTCTCCTGCCCCCCCTTTCTAATAAAGCTCTGCCCCACTCCCTGAATTCTGTTCCCAAGACACACTCCACAGCCAACACTTTCCCAGCTCATCTCCTGCCCTGCTGCCAGACCCTGCCCCCAACTGCTGCAGACTTCTGCTGCTCAGGTGCAGGCCACAGCAATCAGAAGAGTGGCATTATAAAGATGATAGAGGTCATTAAAGAGGAAACAAAAAAATCCTTTGAAGAAATCGAAGAAATGACAAACAAAAAAATTGGAAAAAATCAATAGATCCCTTAAAGAATGCCAAGAAAAAAAAAAACAGGTGAAGGAAACTGTTCAAGAGCTGAACACTGAAATGGAAGCAATAAAAAAAACACAAGCTGAGGGAATTCCGGGAATGGAAAATTTGGGTAAGCGAACAAGAACTACAGACACAAGCATCACCAACAGAATATAAGAGATGGAAGAGAGAATCTCAGTCATTGAAGATACAATAGAAGAAATAGATTCATCAGTCCAAGGAAATGTTAACAACGACTCCTAATAATGGGGGACTTAGAGACTAAACCAGCCATCTTCTGTAACCAGAAAAGGCCTCAACTGGAGGAATTGGAATACCAGCTCAGCCACAAAACCTTTGACCTACAGTTTATCTTCCCTACAGAGTTTTCTATGACAAGAGCCTAGAAGAATCCTCATCAAAGAGACCAGAAAGACTTCATCTAGCAACCAATGGGAACAGCTACAGAGTCCCACAGCCAAACATTAGGAGGAGTTTAGGGAATCCTGAGGAGGAGGGGAAGGAAGGATTGGAGGAGCCAGAGTGGTCAGGGACACCAAGAGAACATGGTCTACAGAGTCAATTGACCAGTATTCACGGGGGCTTGCAGAGATCAGGAAGCCTGTAGGGGTCTGACATAGGTCTTCAGCATATATGTTACAGCATATATATCTTGGTCTTCTTGTGAGGTTCATAAGAGTGGGAGAAGGGGTGGTCGCTGGATATTTTCCCTACTTATAGGATCCTTTTCTTCATACTGGGGTGATGATATGTACCTGGTCGTGTAGCATATTATGCCATATTTGGTTGATGTCCCTGTGAAACCTGCTCTCTTCTGAGGGGAGATGGAGGATTCATGGAACTGGGAGAGAGGGGAGATGGGTGGGAGAGACTGGGGTGAAGAGAAGGAGGGGAAACTGCAGTTGGGATGTAATGCATAAGAGAATAATAATAATAATAATAATAATAATAATAATAATAATAATAAATGCACTACTCTGGTATCAGTATCTGTCTTAGTTAGGGTTTCTATTGCTGTGAAGAGACACTATGACCATGGCAACTCTTATAAAGAAAAACATTTAATTGGGGGATGGCTTACAATACAGAGATTTAGTCCATTATCATCATGGTGGAAAGCATGGTGGAGTGTAGGCAGACATGGAGAGGGGCTAAGAGTTCTACATCTGGAATCTCAGGCAGCAGGAAAGATGAGTGAGCCACTGGGCATACTGTTTGAGCTACTTTGAGCTACTGAAACCTCAAAGCACATCCCAGTAACACATTTCCTCACACAAGCCCTCACTTACTCCAACAAGGCCACACATCTAATAGTACCACTCCCTATTAGCTTGGGGGGCTAATTTTCAGTCAAACCACTGCATTCCACTCTCTGACCCCCATAGATTGGTAGCCATATCATAATGCAAACTGCATTCAGTTCAACTTCCGACACTATGACAATGGCAACTATTCTA
The DNA here is from genome assembly GCA_001675575.1 of Neotoma lepida. Taxonomy (NCBI): domain Eukaryota; kingdom Metazoa; phylum Chordata; class Mammalia; order Rodentia; family Cricetidae; genus Neotoma; species Neotoma lepida. The sequence continues at coordinate 362,110 of LZPO01075878.1, forward strand.
AAGGAAAGGAAAACATTTGATTGGAGCTGGCGTGCAGTTCAGAAGTTTAGTCCATTGTCATCATTACATGGCAGGATGCAGGCAGCCATTGTGCTGGAGGGGTAGCTGAGAGTTCTATATCTGGGTCAGCAGAAGGCAGAAAGAGAGTGAGACACTGGGCATGGCTTGAGCATCTGAGACCTCAAAGCCTTCCCCCAATGACACACTTCCTCCAACAAGATCACACCCCCTAATAGTGCTACTCCCTATGGTTCAATGGGGTCCATTCCCATTCAAACCACCATATTTTACTCCCTGGCCCCCACAGGCTTGTAGTCATATCATGATGTAAAATGAATTTAGTCCAACTTCAAAAGTCCCCATAGTGTATCACAGTATCAGCACTGTTTAAAATTCAAAGTATCTCCTGAGACTCATGCAATTTCTTAGCTGTAATCCCATGTAAAATCAAAATGAAAAAGCAGATGACATATTTCTAACAAGCAATAACACAGGATATACATTACTATTCCAAAAGGGTGGAACAGAAACATAATGAAGAAATACTGGGCCAAAGCAAGACCAAAAAAACCAGCTGGGCAAACTCCAAACTCTCTACCTCCATGTCTGATGTCAAAACACTCTTCAAATCTCTAACTCCTTTCAGCTTTGTTGACTGCAATGTATTTCCTTTACTTATTCTACTCCTGTTAGCAGCTTTCCTTAGCAGAAATTCCATGGCTCTGCCATCTCCAACACACTTGGGGTCTCCAAGGAAATACAGGCTTCACCTTTACAGCTTCTCTAAGCCTCCAGGCAAGGACATATGCCTGGCCTCAGCAGCTTTCCTTAGCCATGGAGGGTGATTCCATAACACCTTTCTTGTCTTCTTGACTCTAAAGCTAGAACTGTGTGGCCAAACCTGCTAAGTTCTGCTGCTTCCTGGGACTACATGGCCCCTGAATTCAAATACATTTCCACTAGCTTTCTGTTGTTGATAGTTTCTTTCACTACCTAAGCTTCCCTGTCCTGGAGCATGCTCTGTAAACCAGGCTGGCCTTGAACTCTGAAATCTGCCTGCCTCTGCCTCCCCAGACCTGTGATTAAATGTGTGTGTCACCACACGTGGCTTTAAGCTTTTATTTAATTCTTTTTCACAAATTGAATGTTTATCTGGGTGAGGTCTTGCCCTGAGATCACCATTCCTTTTATTCCATCTTGCTTCAGGCTTTTCTTTAATCTTGTTATGTCCTTTAACCCAGGACTAGGTCCATTAAACTTCCTGCTGCCCCTTTTCTCCTCATTTTTTATTTTTTCCAAGCAAGCTCAGCTTGCCCCCTTTCCTTATAGATCTGTATAAGACTGAGCACTAATAACTACATGATACAATTAATGCTAGACTGCTTTGAAATGTCCTCTGCCAAAGCTGTTCATCTAGAACTCTTCAATTGAGCCCCAGGCAGATTTTTTGGACAAGGGCAGAAAGTATCCACATTCTCCACCAAAATATCACAAGAACAGTCTCTAGGCCACATACTAATATTCTTCTCCTCTGAAAGCTCTTGAGCCAGACCCCCCACAGTTCATATCACCCTCAGCACCACTCTTTTTCGTGCTCCTACTAGAATAGCCCATTAAGCCCCACTTAAATCTTTCTAAGCCAAAGTCCACATTCCTCCAAGCAAAAGCATGGTAGGCCTATTACATCAATAACCGAGTTCCTAGTACCAACTTCTGTCTTGTTTAGGATTTCTATTGCTGTGAAGAGACACTAGGACCATGGCAACTCTTATAAAAGAAATCATTTAGTTGGGTGCTTGCTTAACAGTTCAGAGGTTTAGTCCATTATCATCAAGGTGGGAAGCATGATGGTATGCAGGTAGACATGGCGCTGGAGAGTTCGCTACATCTTTATTCTCAGGAAGCAGGAAGGAAGAGTGAGCCACTTGGTCTAGGTTGAGCTTCTGAAACCTCTAAACCCATCTCCAGTGACACACTTCCTCCAACAAGTACTATACCTACTCCAACAAGGCCACACCTCCTAATTGTACCACTACCTATGAGACTATAGGGACCATTTTCATTCAAATCACCACAGTATTCACACCATTCATAACTTTTCATTTTAAGTAAGCTTTGTGTGTTTAGACAACCTCCATGATAGTTAGCTGAAACAGGGGATAATGATTTATGTGTTGATTTTAGGTTACTATATCATATTCTTTGAAGTTTTGAAGAATGAATGATATACACTAAACTACACAAATTTAAATTGAACAAACTGGTGGCTTTTGACATATTGGTCACAGTGAAGGAAAGGAAAGTATTACTACTGGAAACATAATATTACTCCTTTAGTACTCCTTTAAGGAGATTCTGTACTCCAATACACCTTTAAGGAGATTTGGAAGCCTGACTTGGTTCATAATGGTATGTACAAACCTTCCAAAGTCTTCCATCACCAGCCCTATCTTTGTGTGCTAGTAGTCAACTGTGGTAAACATATTTGCAGAGTTACTAGATACTTTTCTATTGAACACTGATTTGACCTAAATAAGGTAAGACAAGGTGAAATTACAGAAATAGGTAGAGCTCTGTAAAGTTAAGGCAGGGCAAATGTTTTAAAGTGTTTTGATGTGGTTCTGTGTTAACCAGTTTCCTGTATCTGTAACTAAATATGCAAGATGAATAACCTTAAAAGATAAAAGCTTTTTTTCAGCCCACAGTTTCAGAAACTTCAGGTCTTGGTCACTTTTCCTTTATTTCTCTGCCTATAATGAGACCAAGCATCATATTGGGGAGTTTATAGTGAGGCAAATCTATTCAATTCATGGGACACAGGAAGCAAAGAGAATTCAATCTTATACCAAAACCTTTTTCTTATAACTGGTTAATATAGGATGCCATAAATTGTTCAACTCCTTCATTAAGGCAGAATCCTCATGAGCTAATAAATTCCCTAAAAAAAATCTTTAAACATTTCTGCCTTCAATACATGAGACATTTAAGATCCAAAGCACAATGAGTTGCATAGGAATATGCAATATGTTTAAGTATCTTAGGCCACATACAGCATTAAAATCTGTTTCAAATGTACAAATTAAAATAGGAGTTGCCATTTTTCAAAAGCAAAACAACAAAGAATGCAAAGGACACCAACCTTCTTTAAGTTGAACTGATGATATCCATGAAATCATCTAGCAATTTGGCAAAAATATGTTCTCCACAGTTGGATACTAGCACATAAAATGGACTTAGTGGTATAAGACTTCGGAAGTTTGGGAATGCAATGTATGAGACCATTGTGAAGAAAATGGATACCTGTCACACCATGGTATATTGTAAATATGTATAATCTTTATGAAATTATATATGAAGTCCCCACTAATAAAAGTAGAATTACCTATGATTCAGCAGTACCATTGCTGGGTATTAAAAGGAAATTAAGTATTTTGAAAGAGATACTTGCAGTTCTATGCTATTGCATCATTATTTGCAAGAGTTGATGTGTGTCATCAACTTAAATGTATATCAACAGATGAGTTAATAGAAAGTGTTGTAATATCTCTGATGTAACACTGGACGAAATGAGTTAATGTCATTTGCAGTCACATGAAGGAGCTTGTAGGACATAACATATTTTCGTTTACTTGAACCACCATGGAATTAATGCTAAATGCATTTGAAGCTGGGTCTAAAAATTTATGACAGAATATATGTGGCATTTAAATTTTTATTCTATTATGTGTTTATTTTTGGAAGCTAATAAATATGCAGACTGTATTGTAATGCTTCCCCACTCATGCTAATTCTTTGCAACTCATCCTATTTCAATTTCTGTCTCTGTCTCTGTGTGTGTGTGTGTGTCCGTGTGCACACATGTATGTAAGTCTAGCACAAGTAGCCATAGCTACTATATGATTGTAAGGACCTTGTCATTTCAAAAAAAAAAAAAACCCAACATTTAATAGCTTCTTCTCCATCCTTTGACTCTTACAACATGTACCTCCTTCTGTGATTTTTTTTCCTGGACCTTGGGGTGGGTGAAATAGATGCGACATTTAGTCCTCAATTGTCACTTCCTCTCTCCCTCTGACCAGTTATGTGTCTCTGTATTAATCATTTTCCATTTCAAGAAGAAACTTCTCTGACCTAACATGAGAGTAGCACAAACATGTAAATCTCAACCTAACTTCTTAGGAAGCAGTTTAGCTACATGTTCATTTAGTACATTCTCTCCTAGGTCCTATGACCTCCCTCCCTAGAGATAAACTTTTGACCAGATTTACAGTGTTCACTCTCATGCATCAAGTCTCAAATCTCAACAGAATGTGATTTGTTATCCCCATAATGGTCAGATCCCTATTGCACTAGTGGGCATGCCTTGCTTACCCTGTCAGAACTGTAGCGTGCTGCATTCAGTACTGGGTAAAATCATTGGTTTCTTTTCTTCCCCAATAGCCTACATAGAACCTTTCATCACAATGAAAGCTATCCAGCAGTGAGAAACATTCTAGGTTAGCTGGAGATCGATTTCTCTGCATCCTGCAACCAAAGTGTGTGATGTCTTTAGAAATGGATTTTATCATCTAGTTGTTGTGGCTAACTACAGGCAGTGGTGATAGCCTATATTGTTTTGGAAGCTGCCGAGGCCTCCCCAGTCAAAAACTCAAAGTTATCACACACCTGGCACTGAGATTTTCCTTTAGAAATGTGTGGCTTCTGAGGGCAGTATTAGAAACTCATGCAGATTACTTGCATTGCAATTCTTTTTTACAAATTACATGTTTAGTGAGTTTATAGAATAGTAGGGTTCCATGTGGGTTTTCCACACAATCTTATTTTTGGCTCACCATCTCATTACCTCCACCTTTCCCCTAGCTGTTTGCCCCATTCCAATTGAAATCTTTCCACTTCTGGTATGTTTTCCCTCTACTTTCATACCATATTTGTTTCGCTATTTTGTTTTGCTCTTCCAACTCCCTAAAGACCTTTCATGCCCCACACCACTTATAAATCCTTTCTTCTGTCTAATTTTGACACATAAAGCAAAATCCAAAGTTAGGATTAATATATGAGAGGGAACATAAGGCACTTGTTTTGGCTGGGCCTCACATACCTCACATTCTTTAAGATTCATGTTGTTTTGCATAAAATAATGTCAATGCTTATGAACCTTCCAGAAGAACAAAACATGCTATAAAATAGAGTCATGACATAATGTATATTTCATTTTCTAAATAAATAATGGGCTTTGTTTAGCCATTTGATATTTACCTACTAGTTGTGTTGATGTTGCATACAACAGGAAAGAAGTAAAATATTCAAATAGGAAACTTTCTTACAATATACTATTTTGTTGAAGATGACTAGTGCATGAGTAGGGTAAAAAGGGTGGCCCTGGGGATGGGGGAGGGATGATTAAGAGAAGTGGGGGAAGGTGGGTTTGGTGTCAAGAACTGGGCGGGGGCGGGTCTCAGGGGTGAGGGATTCCTGAGGGAAGGCACCACAGGACACCCAGATGGAGTTCACAGATCTTGCCTGACTGCCCAGCCACTCAACATCCTGTTGAAGGCTTGTACTCTGTTGCTCTAGAGTCTAGCTGCTGTGTTGTCTGGTAGCGGGGTTCTTTTTTGGTATGAAGAAGTGACAATTTTCTACTGTTATTGAGCATTTCCTAAAACTTTGGGTTAAACATAGCATTTCTTTGAAGTGTTGAATGACTGTGGCATTCACATTCTGATATTATTCACTTACCCAGATCATACAAGCCATAGTTAACTACAGAATTAAATTTTATAAAGACACTTTTAATTTACTTATAAATATCTATATTTACTACTGATAGTTTGTTGTTGTATGTCTATGCTATCACGATCCATAAGTCATCTTTTAAAAATAAAAATGAACATATTTTTCTGTATCTGTTTTTTGCATAGTAAAATGTATAGTATATAGTTAATATTCAATGACTAATTCTTCAAAGCAACCAAAATATTCATTCCTGAATAAAATTTACAAACAAAGCGTGACCATCAGGACAAATGAATAAAAGAGACAAACTTATTGACTGTTAAGTACAATGCACTGTTCTAAGCACTTTATAAGAGCAATTCACTTAATGTATTTGGAAAACAAACAAAAAATAATTAAGAGATAGCCTATATTTGAAAGCAGTGGGGCATGAAGAATTTAAATATCTACCTCAAATCCCCAGTGCATATGTTAGAATGAAGGAGTAGATCTTGGGCAATAACAATAAATTCAGGAATACTTCATTCATTTAGTAAAAATAAAATTAATGATAAGCCTCTTTAGTGTTTGTGGCCTTGGTTAATCATTCATTAATAATACTTTCTGTAGCCTTGGGGACCTTTCAAAGTTAGGTGGTAGAAGGCCATAGAGAAGTATAATCTAACAACCATTTGCCTGGTTCAGGTAATAGCCGAGAAAATGTTTACTACTGAAATTAAAGCATGAGATTCTAGAAAAAGCATATTAACTGGCTGCACTTTTCATTTGAATAATGTCTCCCCTGCCTTCTAGGAAGGAGTTTATGTTATGAAACTTGGTCATTATTTTTACTGAATGATTTCCATTCTTTTGAATTAGATGTAGGTAACTTTTAAGTTGAATACAAATCATATAATCATGATATAGGAAAAAGTGAAGGGGAATAATTACAAAAATAATTGACTAAAGATTCCCTGTTACCACTCTATCCCCCTGTAATCCATTCTTTCCACATAGTACTTATTAACTTCTCTATCTTGCATTCTGTCCCTCCTTCCTTTACTCATTGAACTGTCTCTGATATCCTTGTTGATCACTGAGAAGGTTAGGTTCTTTTACCATCCCTACAGAAAGAAAGAGAGTTAACATTTCCTATTGGGAATGGTAGAATTATTAGCAGGAGAGCATGTGGACATAGTTACAGTTCAGCTTTTCTTCGTTATTACATAGGAGTACCAAAAAATAATAAAGAGTATGGCTCTATTTATATTTATTTCAGAAAGGTGCCACATTCCCTGGGTTTGTACTCTAGCTCTTCACCCAGCTAGAGGTACCATGCTTGCAAATTTATTTAATTTTATTGTATCTCACTGACCTCATTAGAGCCATGATAATAATGACAGTGTTTGTCTTATTATGTTGTTATAATTGCCAAAGAGAGTAAATAAAAAGTGTTTGGACAGTTCTGAGTTTACAGAGAAACATCAGTTAATGCTAAATACTATTTTCATAGTCATTAAAATTATCATTTATTTATTTATGGTGGTATTGGAAATTGAGTCCAGTTTCTTATTCATGCTAGCCAAGTGCTCTACTACTGACCTACATATTCAACCCATTTTTATTACTTGAAAAGATTAAATGAAATAAAATATATTACACTATGTATTTTATTATTTGATACAAATTACAATATTTCATTTTCTTGTATACTAATTGGAAAAGTAAGTTTAATTGTGACATTTTTCTAACATTCATTTAGAACAGCTTGGCTGTGTTTACCTTGTCTAATACCTTCTCTTATGCCCTTTGTTAATCATTAAAACCTCCCTGTCATTTAGTAACTCATGTCATCAGTTTTAGCTGAGGAAAAGTTGCTGAGGCGTTGATTATCCAAGGAAGTTAGGTCTAAAAGTAAACAAAGCTACATCAGGCAAAATGTTGCTATAGTACTATTGATAATAATAATAATAATAATAATAATAATAATAATGATGATAATAATAAATAGATAGATGCATATACTTTGGTTGAAACATCTATTTATCAGGCCCATTTGTTAAACACATGTATCTTAAATTCAAATTGTTTAATTTTAATCTTAACTTCATCACTTACAATCACTATAATCTTAATACCTGTGAGCCTCAGTTTTCTAGTCTCTATGACACAATTTATGCTTCTTTTTTATAGGGTTAATAGTATAACTATATACATAAGATGCCCACTACAACACCAAACAGAGAAAACATGTTCTGGAAAGTTAGCTATTACATATTATTAATGAGAAAAATATAGAGCCCATGTGCTATGGTTTTCATAAGCAATTATCTTTCTGTACATATTTTCTAAGTTAAAATTTTAACATGCTGACATTGCATATAAAGCTGACACACTTGGCCCACCCACTCAAAATAAAACATGTGCTTCTAATGTTTTTCCTTCAATTGAAGCAATAGATTTGCAGGGAATTATCCTTATTGACTGATGTTTCCCTCTGAATATGATATCCTTTTGACAGAAAGCAAGTCAGTATCAATACAACCTACCTTACTTTTCAAACACTTGACTCTCTGAGTAAAATATTTCTGGATTGTCCTGGCAAGCCATGGTTATAAATGAAAATAATCACAGCCAGTCCAATTGACTTATTCCTTTTGTTTTCAGATCCATTCCTTAAAACTAGGATTCTTATTAAATTTTTCCTTTTATTGATGATAGTTTTTCAATAGTGAAAAACCTGTGTTACAATGAGAAAGGAAAAATCTGCAGTTGACCAGAAATCCTATGTGTGAAAAAAGCAAGTTTTCATTGTAATTTTAAATAGCATATATAAAAAGCCAGGTTTGCATATCTATGCATTTCTTGAACAATTAGTAGAGAAAATTGATTGTTAAAATCATAAGTACATTGATGGGTTTTACTCAACAAAAACCCAATAGTCACTAAAATGTCCAGTTAAACAACTACTCCTGACTGACTTCCTTCTTTAATTCATTAAACATGGTCCCACAGAGGAAAACTAAACCTTGTGGTCACTATTACCACTAAATAAGAAACAGATTTTTAATTTCTTTTCAATTTATTTTACTAAACATCATATATTTATGGAATAATTTTCATTAAAATGCAAGTAGCATACAGTTGAAATTCTTCCTTATATTTTCCATGATCTTTATAATCTATGCTCAGTAATATAATGAGTTCCTTCAAATTTTAGCCCTTTATATAGTTAGCCTCAATACCATATATTATGACTTTCAGTAACTACATAAAATTATAAATAAAAAATGTAGAAAAATATAAGTGGCAGAGGTTTGGATTGCATTGTATAAAATTTGTAGGCAAAAAGTAGTAATTGCCTATACTTTCTGCTTCAAACTATCTACATCTGATAAATATGTTTAAAAGTAAATTGAGTTCATTTAACATAGTAGTTCATGGGACTAACTAAGAATAAATTAATTAAATTTGAACATTTTAATGGTTGCTTTTATTTATATTTGTTAGAAGGTATGGCCACCAGGCAGCCTTTAATCCCAGCACTCGGGAGGCAGAGGCAGGTAGATCTCTGTGAATTTGAGGCCAGCCAGGAAAGTCAGNTGGTTGCTTTTATTTATATTTGTTAGAAGGTATGGCCACCAGGCAGCCTTTAATCCCAGCACTCGGGAGGCAGAGGCAGGTAGATCTCTGTGAATAATGCCACCTGGTCTATAGAGCAAGTTCCAGGACAGCCAGGGCTGTACCTGTCTCTTATACACATCTAGATGTGTATAAGAGACAGATATATGTATGTATGATCTCATACATCCTCAACAATCCATTGGGATTCATATCATCTTCATCCATTTAAGATATGAATAACAATTTACCCAGCTAGGTAATTGCCACAAAGCCATAAACATACTGTAGTTTAGGAATGACCTTTTCAAAACTTTTTACTTTTCTGCTAGGAAAGCTGAAAATGGGGATAGATGGAAGTATTTTGATTTTATCAATAGGAGTTAATTTATATCAGCTACTAACAAGTATTTTAGTACTAGGTCACATGGTTACTTTCCTTCTGTGCTTTCTCCATTTATTTCAGCAAGCAAAACATGACCAATGTTAAAGGTATAAGGCAGGAGATTTTTGAAGCAGGTACAGCATAGAAATCCATAACTGGTCAAAATAAAATGTCTCATAGACTTACGTACAAGCAATCTGATGGAAGTATTTTCTCAATTGGGGTTCCTCTTCCCAAATAACTCTAGTTTGTGTCAAACTGACAATGGAATAATAATAATAATAATAACAGTATAGTATCCATCCTGAGTTGATACATCTATAACAAAAGGCCCATACCTAAGTTTCAAGGAACATGACATATGATGGGGTGGAAATATCACAAGAGAAAGAGGACCAGTTTGTCTGCTATGAGACAATTGCTATACATAGTTGGGAAGCTACACCCACGGGATCATAACAATATGTTCAACTAAATAAAGACCTGTGCATATGGTAACACCAGTTGAAACACAAAGTGTATGTGAGAAATCTCACAAGGCCCCACCTCCAAATGAAGAGCTATAGCCACCTAATGGCTATTTTGTTTTGTTCTTCTTTCTTGATACATGGTTTCTCTGTGTAGCCCTGGCTGTACTGGAACTCACTCTGTAGACTAGGCTGGCCTCAAACTCAGAGATCCACCTGCCTCTGCCTCTGCCTCTGCCTCTGCCTCTGCCTC